>JAECUM010000338.1:0-134331 GCA_016617855.1 Megalonaias nervosa | reverse complement strand
CCTCTCTCTCTCTCCCTCTCCCTCTCTCTCTCTCTCCTTCCTTCCTTGTATTATTTGTTCAATCCTGAGAAGTTTTGTTTTTAAACTTGACATATACAGGTTTCTATACAAGCCTGTTTTGAATCTTCTGTACATGCAAACCCCATATTTGTTATTATTATATGTTTCTACTGCATCCTTTGCAAAATAATTGTATTTAAAAATATGACTTCCAAAAAAGTTGGTGCATGTCAAAGTAACTTCTCATTAGAACAAAGAACTCTCCAATTAAGTGTACAAATACCAAACAGACTAACCAGATATTTTAATTGCAGTGTGGGAACAAGAAGATGTGTTCTAAGCCCAATTCTTTTTTGTCTTTTTATTTATTTTAGTTCAGAAGTTACAAACTAAGTTTAATAGGTGTATTTTCATCACAAAGAATATACCAGATATCGTTGCCTTATTGTATGCAGATGATGTGGCTAATTGTGCTGAAACAGTACGGTTATCGAAACAACAAATAATTAATGCCACAGATGAATTCTGAATTGTAACTGAAATGGAAATTAATCTAGCAAAAACAAATATAATTGACTTTCTAAATAGTGACTTTCTGAGACATTATGAACATTGATATAATAGGAGCAAACATATTAAAACTGTCATTTTATATTTATATGGGGTTGCTTTTCACAACGAGGTTGAGCTGGGCTAAGGCAAAAAACATGTTGGCATCACAAGTGTTCAAAGCAGTAATTTGAATTTTTAGGTATCAACAAATATTTGGAAGATTACATGTACAGGATATATTTAAAATATTTGATGCTATGGTGAAACCAATATTGTGTTACAATTCAGAAATATGGGGTTATGAATGTTCACTAGAAATAGAAGTAATTCAACACAGATTTTATAATAGATATCTTAATGTACCAAATACTGTGAATAATTATGTTAGTCTTGGTGAATGTGGATGTGTAAAATGCTGGACTAAAATTATAAATATGTTGACAAGCATATATCCTTTCTCCAAATGTTATATTATGCTGAAAAAAAACCTGGATGATGCCAGTAGAACCACATGGGCCAGTAAAGTTGAAATTGTTTTATTCTCTCATGGTTTTGGTTATGCATAGCTAGTGCAAGAAATAGGTGATAAACAGTTTTCTAACTATGCTGAGAGAACATTTATTTGATTCCTTGTTACAGATTTGGTCAAGTAAAATATGCAATTCTACAAAATATGTTTATTATAGACAGTACAAGACATTATTGGATACTGCTTAATACTTAACATTTGACCTACCCTTCATTTACAGAAAAGGGTTTGCATGTTTCTAAACATGATTTAATGCTTGAACAATGAAAACACACTAAAATTGAAAGAAATCAAAGAGTTTGCAAATTATGTCATAAAAAGAAAATATTAAATGTGTGGAAGATGAGTATCATATGTATGTATATGTATTTCTTATACTGATTTAAAAGAGAAATGCCTCAAGATGTTTTATGTCAATCCTTCATTGGATAAATTTACAGTTTTAATGTCCTCTCAGAAAATAAGCTTTATTACAAACGTTTCATAACTTTCATATTTTGCTTTTAAACTGAGAGATGAGCTGTTAAAAAGTATTAATATCAACACCTAAACAGGTATATTTGACAATGCTCTTTTTGGCACACTGTCTATTATATTGTTTATTATGTCATGTAGTATGGGTTGGAGGTTGAAAGTGATGAATAAACATTCTGTTCTGTTCTGTTCAAAGATTATAGTGTAGGGACATTGCACTCAATTATGAAATGAACAGTGATGTGATGTGATGTGATTATGATTTTTAACGTAGCTTTAACAATTTTTCAGTCATATCGCTACGATGTCTGCAGTGTGGCAGTTTATAGTGATGTCTAGCACTGGGGCATCATGCCGCAGACATGTAGCATGATGTCCTACCCAGTCACATTATCCTGACACCAGGCCGACCAGTCCTAACACTAACCTCTTAATGCTGAGCGCCAAGCGAGGCAGCTGTTAGTACCATTTTTGTAAGTCTTTGGTATGACTCGACCGGGGATTGAACCCACGACCTCCCGCATCCGAGGCGGACGCTCTAACCACTAGGCCACCGGAGCGGTTGAAATGAACAGTGATCCTGTGGAAATGTCTGAAATTGAAGCAGCAAAAGCTATACCTACAGTCAATGCGGTCATTATAGATTGAGAAGAAAAAAGAAAAAATGACAGTTATTGGAATGATTATTAATACTATGCATTCAAATGCAAAAGTGCAATCAGGGTATTTTCATACTCATCATCATCATCATCATCAATCCCTTAACCCAAGAGGTCGTTGGGGCACCACAGTTGACTTTGCAACCGATTCTCTCCATCTTTCCCTGTTCTCTACTGCCCTTTGGGAATCTCCAAATCCCATGCCTGTCCACTCCTTAATGTTGTCTTCCCACCTCTTTTTCTGTCTGCCTTTTCTTCTGCACCCTGCACTGTGCCTTGCAAGATTGTTTTTGCCAGTCCTGATGATCTTGAGATGTGACTGTACCACTGCAGTTTACGCTTTTTTACAGTGGTCAAGAGGTCTTCATAGGATCTGATGGCTCGTTAAATCCTGTTGTGGACTTCTTCATTGGTTACATGGTCAATGTATGAAATGCCCATGATCTTGCGGTAGCATCTCATTTCAAAAAGTTTGAATCCTTCTTTGTAGATCTGATGTGAGCATCCATGTTTCACAAGCATACAGAAAGATAGATATGACAATCGAGTGCATCAGCCTTATTTTGGAACTAAAAGCAATGTTGGTATCTTTCCATATTGGTCTCAACCTTGTTATTGTTGCTGTTGTTCAGACTAATATTTTATAAATCATATTGAGAAACTAAATACAGTATATATCCTTATTTCAGTCATAATTAAGACAATAAATCTTCAGAAAGAAACTGCATTTCTTTGAAATGGCAAATGGAAGTCCAGACTCCTCCCTTAAATGAGACCTTCTGTGTTAATACAGTACTTGTCCAAGTTCTGCTTGATATTTGCTGCTTGTAATTCACCATCATAATCTATAAAGTTAATATTTTCTCTCTCTCTGCCTTGTTTACACCAGCTGATTGTCTAAATGATATGTCTGAATCCTTTCTTCAACATTTGAAAGGATTTAATCACTTGTAATATGATCACAGTCTTTCAGGCTTGATGCAGCATAAGTAGTTGATCCTCATTTTCTGCCTCTTTCTTCATTTAAAAATTGGAACAATGGAAATCTATAACACTTTTTAATTCACAAGTTGTGACTGCATGCTTCACAAAATCCACCAGATTTACTTGAAATGACCATGCAGTCCATTCACTACCTTGATGACTGGTCAGCTCATTCTAGAATCTCATCATACATAACAGCAAACTGAGCCATGGGCAAGGAAGGTAATGCCATAATTTTGGGCAAACGAACTTCTCATTAATTTTAATGATAAATTTTGGGAATTCATTTTGAGCACATTTTACCTGAGAAATGGCTTTTTATTAAGCACATAATGACCCACAAAAGCGTTAAAAATTTACATTTTGAATATTTTCTCTGTCTTTGATCATTAAATTATTACAAATATTTTAAGATCTTTAAATTGACGAACCTTTCTCTTGTTAGCAAAGTGCTAAGGGCATTGTTATTGACAACTTTTGAAACTTAAAAGTCTTTGTATAGATTACAGATAGTAAAGGGATTTCTTTAAATAGGCTACTTGTAGTAAAGGGATTTCTTTGTATAGGCTACAGATAGTAATGGGATTTCTTTGTATAGGTTGCAGATATGTTACGTGTAGGCTCGTACAAACGTAACAATAGAAAAGAGTGAATTCAACAAGCTTTGTAAATTTAACAAAATAATTTATTTCCCTAGAAAACAAAGTAAAAATATGAAATAGGACTTTCGGTTTGTGAATATAATCCAAAAATTAACCCTAGAATTGAAAAATATAACTCCTATCACTAAACAGTTCTAATTGAGTCCAGGTTCGAATCTCAATGAAGTTCCAGTATGGAAGGTGATGACGTCAGATGAGGTCGTTGTACTGATGGCAACAGTTCCTCGTTGAATCACAATTTATAATGTTCTGTTTAGAATTCCAGAGTAAATTTCCACTAAATGTCTTTGTCCCAGAATTTTTATAAAGAAAAGCACTTGTTTTGTTGTCCAGAGAATATGAATTATTAATTCCCAAAAAATAGAAGAAGTTTAAATCAACTGGCATCAACATAAAAAATCACCTCGAGCTCTAACGGTGTAAAAATATGATTGAATAGATCAACTAGCAAATGGCTGTTTAACCCCTGATTTTAGATCACATGGTGGCTCACGTGACGGGGCTATGTGATCATTAATTTGAACAGTGCAGTAAAAAAAAAGCCAATTATCACGTAGGCAAGAATAGCCCTATCTAAGAATCAGATTCCCACACTGGAAATAAATTAAAAAAGAAAGGCTGTTTACTACTTGGCTAACATGTGGGCTGAACATGACGTTGGTAATAGCCAATCATTTTCATTCAATGTTTACAAACGTCCCAACCAAGGTGAGCTAAAAATAATGATAAAGCAACCCTTACGTTCCAATCAGGTCAAGTGAATTTTCTGAAAAATAGTAAAATCCCATGAAAATTATCATTATAATAAAATATAATGAAACAAAAATAAAATAAAAAATTTTAAAACTAACACACAAGTAATTAAATTACATATACGTAACAGATAGTAAAGGGATTTCTTTGTATAGGCTACAGATAGTAAAGGGATTTCTTTGTATAGGTTACAGATAGTAAAGGGATTTCTTTGTACAGGCTACAGAAGTAAAGGGATATCTATGTATAGGCCACAGATAGTAAAGGGATTTCTTTGTATAGGTTACAGATAGTAAAGGGATTTCTTTGTATAGGTTACAGATAGTAAAGAGATTTCTTTGTACAGGCTACAGAAGTAAAGGGATATCTATGTATAGGCCACAGATAGTAAAGGGATTTCTTTGTATAGGTTACATATAGTAAATGGATTTCTTTGTATAGGTTACAGATATTAAAGGGATTTCTTTGTATAGGCTACAGATAGTAAAGGGATTTCTTTGTATAGGATTTCTTTGTATAGGTTACAGATATTAGAAGAATTTCTTTGTATTGGTTCCAGAGAGCAAAGGGATTTCTTTGTGTAAGTTACAGGTAGTAAAGGGATTTCCATTTTTAATCTTTTGATGCATTGTTAGAAAGTCTTTATATTTTTTAAATTTTAACTAGAATTTACACAGATTATAGTATGATTTCTACTTACACAGGCTCTTCTAGATGCCACACTGTCTTGCAGAGGTTGTACAAATGAACAAGAAAATGATATTCTCAGGTATTGTGATACTGAGGTTATTTACTGATAGTTCCACTTCTGAAATTCATGGTAATAGATTGGATGATTTGTAGAAAAACCTGGCTCTGATGATACACTCTAAACCTTTTGTTATTAACGTATGTGTTTCATGGTTCGTGTAATTTAATTGTGAAACCTTCCTTACAGGATGCTTTCTTATAAAGACCACTTGCCCAAACTGTACATTTTATGAGAAATCTCTGCTAAACGTCCTTGTATAATTGGTAAGGTATGTAATATTTATATGTACATCCAGTGGTCTTCATATTAGACAAAATATTACTGGTATGGTTGTAGTTAATTCTTAGTTTACAGAAGCTTTTGAATATAATTTATCTATGTCTGCATGCAGATTTATTGGATACACTATGTATCCATCAATTCCATATGAAGAAATGCTTTGCAGTTATTACTATTTCACCATTTTTTTTATATGGAACAAAATAATAATGCCCTAAATAAAAATACACGTTTGAATGGCCCTTATCTAAACATGTAATCAGGAATATTATATAGGCATTAACAATTGGAAAAAATACTGTAATCAAGGTTTTTAAAAAAAATTCTTGGATTTTCCTTACATGTACACATTTATGAAAGTCATCAAATCCCTTTCATTAATATCCAGTTCCAGTCCATTTTTTTGGTACTTTTCATTCATATATCATGCCAGACACAATGTCAACAAATTATCAGTTTCATAGTCTAATTAATGAAGTAGAATTGGTCACATGACTAAAGCTATTATATAAATAAATGTCATCTGAGTTGTTGAGGCCCATTAAGAGTGTATCATGAACTCAAAGAGTTTCATTTCAGTGTAGGTTTTTAGATCCATAGCATGAAGCTACTTAATGAACCCTGTCCTCCCTCTAGATTCATAAAAGGTGCTTGTAGACCTTGGTTATATAATTTAAGTTTACAGGGATGAGGTTAACTACAAATATGCCATGTAACGTGATACAGGAATATAATAAATCATAATTATTTAATGCTGCAACAAAAATCATGATTAAATTTATGAATTTTGAACATTTCTATTAATGTGTTGCCTTTACATAACATTTTCTGAGTTATTTTTTACCTTGATTCCATACTACAGATGGTCACTATTTTCATAAATTTTCACAGTAATAGGATGTTCTCTTTAGAGCACCTGTCATCAGAGATCACCTTGGAGTACCTATCTCATTGGCAGATTTGTTGATTGGAAAAAATGTAAGGCTTTTTGGGTGTATGTTTTCTAATTAGTAATGCATTAATAGGATGTACACTGGTCAATACAAATTTGTTACTTAAATACAACATCACTGTGTTCATAATATTTGTTTCAGTTGATTTCAATGCTGCTGGTTAAGAAATTGTATGCTGCAAATTCTGTAACAAATCTGTATAAATCTGTGTAAAGTCTTGTGAGACATTACCAAATCTTGATTTGACTGAATCATAAGCAATATTTGTTTAGATTTATCATGTCAAAAACATTATGTATCTGTAACATGGACATTACAATTTAGTTATTTCTTTATTCTTTACTCTTCAAATTTCTTTTAAATTTTACCGAGTTGTCATGTTTCAGGTTGTTCCAGTCTTGCAGTTTGTCAGAGATATTGGCCCAACTGAAAGAGGTCAAACAGCAGCATGAGAATGGTTCCTTGTCAGGCAGTATAGATATGCTGGTTGATGTGGGAACAGGGGATAACCAGTCTGATATGCAGAATATTGTTGTGGTCAATATCGCTGACAATGGAGTAACATTTGTGCCAGCAGGTTAGTAGGCAGCTGAATCGGAAAAGGTGTTTCACTCACCTGGCTTTTAGGCCAATTGAGCTTACGGTATGGACCTGCATGCATCATGTGTTTTCCATTGTACATTGTTAGTCATGCATGATCCATCTGTCAGCTATTGCTTGTTTCCATTCTAGAGATTTATTTCTGATCTACTTTCATACTGTCTTGGAGTATGAATTCATACATCAAAATCTCAGATGCGTTCAGTAATGAGCAAGATCCGTGCATATTAATGAGGTGATTTGCATCTGATTAGTAAATGTTGTTTCCACTCAGAAGGCTATATTTCTGTTCTTATTTTAATCAGACTTAAAATATATACTAATATCATTAAGCTCTTGGTTGATTTTGCTAACAGATGATGTCCACACATACTAACAAGGCGATCTTGCATCTGATTTTATGAGCTTGTTACCACACTGGAGGTCATTTTTCTGGTCTGATCAGACTTACACCATTAAGATCTAGGACTTGAAATATATGCTTATATCATGAACATTTTGGATGAGTTCAATAATGGATGAGATCCATGCATACTAATAATCTGATCGTACATGTAGTTGGCTGTGCATTTTATACTTCTAGCAGTCATATTTCAGATCCGATTTTTTATCAGACATGGTATATATGCTTATTTCATTAAGACCTCTGATGAATTTGATAATGAGTGAAATCCACACCAACTAAAATTAGGTGATTTTCTACTGATTGACTAAGCTCATTACCCCTCTGGAAGCCAAATTTTTTATCCGATTTTGATCATTCCTGAAATTTGGGTTTATATAATCAAAATTTTGGATTGGTTCATAGTGAGCGAGATCTATATACATTATTGAAGTAAACTTGCATCTGATTGACTGAGCTTGCTACCACTCGGGAGGTTTTAATTCTGATCTGATTTTAATCAAATTTAGAATATACAAAAACATAAAAAATGAGCAAAATCCATATATATTAATTATATCTCGCATCTGATTGGCAGAACTTTTTGCTTATTACTACTCTAGAAACCATAATTTTTAGCAATTTTGATCAAACATTTTATCAATCAGTTAAGGACCTGTGTTGTAAGTAAGGGAGCCATATACTGAGGATGTTAATAGGAGACAGAAAATTACCTGTGTTATAAGTGAGACTTATAACTTGCAGTGTTAATGGGAGACAGAAAATTACCTGTGTATAAGTAAGGGAGCTATACACAGAAGGATGTTAATGGGAGACATAAACATTATTTGTGTTATAAGTAAGGGACCTTATACTAAGGGATGTTACTGATAGACATAAAAATTACATGTGTGTTATAAGTAATGAAGCCTTATACTGAGGATGTTAATGAGAGATATAAAATGACCTGTGTTGTAAGTAAGGGAGCTTTATGCCTTGCAACATTAATGGGAGACAGAAAAATGATGTGTTATAAGTTGTTGTTGTTGTTGGCTTGACTTTGCTAGTGAAGATTTAGGAAGGAGGATGTCCTCGTCCATTGCAAGCGTGCTGGTGGCTTGCGAGCCCAGTACGTGACACGCACGTCCATCCACAGAGGCTGCTGGGGAAGGTCTGGGTTGTGGTGGGTGCTGTCGATGGCTCCCGATTTTTTCTTCGCCATCTTTTTTTTCTCCAAGCTGGCCCATCTGTTTTGTTCAAAAGTGGTAGTGGCCCAGTGAACTGTACTTCACCAGCTTTCACAGTCAGCAGCTTCTGATGCCCAATGGCGGTGGTCAATGCCGCAGGTGGTGAGGGTCTCTCTCAAGGAGTCTTTATATCTCTTTCAAGGTGCGCCTCTGTCACAGTGGCCAGTGGACAGCTCACCATACAGTGCGATCTTTGGCAGGTGATGATCCTCCATCCTTGAGATGTGCCCTGCCCAGCGTAGCTGTATCTTCATGAGCGTGGCCTCAACGCTGGTGATCCCTGCTTGTTTGAGGACTTCAGTGTTGGTGACGAAGTCACTCCAGTGGATGTTGAGGATGGTGCGGATGCAGTGCTGATGGAAGCGTTCAAGGAGGCGGAGGTGGCAGCTGTAGGTGACCCAGGATTCTGCGCCATATAGGAGGTTGGTCAGTACGACAGTTCTGTAGACGCTGATCTTTGTGTCTCTCTTGAGACTGGCGTTGTACCACACTCATTTATAGAGTCTGCCGAAGGCGCTGTTTGCCTTGGCCAGTCTGTTGCCTATTTCTTTGTTGATCTTGGCATCAGAGGAGATCACACAGCCCAGGTAGGTAAACTGGTGGACTACTTTCAGCTCTATCTGGTCAGTTAAGATGCTTGGTGGCCGGTACTCTTCCTTAGGTGCAGGCTGGTTAAGTACCTTAGTTTTCTTTAGGCTGACCTCATAAGGAACTTTGGAGGACAGCCGAGCTTTTCAAGGATTTTCCACAGTCCAGTTCTGCTCACTTTGTCAAATGCCTTTGTCAGGTCCACAGATGTGACGTGCAGTCTTTTGTTTTGTTCTCAGCATTTCTCCTGGATCTGTCTCGGAATGAACACCATTTCAGTTGTGCCCCTATTGGCTCTGAAGCTGCATTGACTCGCTGGAGCTTGTTCTTCTGCAATGGTGGGCATCAGTCTGTTCAGCAACACTCTAGCAAGGATTTTACCTGCAATGGAGAGCAGATTTATCCCACGGTAATTTGAGCAGTCAGATCTTTCCCACTTGTTTTTGTACAGAGTGATGATTACTGCATCTCAGAAGTCTTGTGGAAGTTTCCCTCACTCCCAGCAGCAAACAAAGAACTCGTGGAGTTTGGTGTGCAATGCTGGGCCTCCTGTCTTCCATATCTCTGATGGGATACCATCTTTTCCTGCAGCCTTTCCAGTCTTCAGCTGTTCTATGGCTTTTACAGTTTCTTGCAGTGTAGTTGCCTCATCGAGTTCCATCTTTAATGGCTGTTGTGGGATGCAGTCAGTAGCTGCCTCCTGGACTGTGCAGCTAGTGCCGAAGAGCGTGTGGAAGTGCTCTGACAAGTGGTTCAGGATATATTCTCTGTCAGTGAGTCGCTCTTTGCCATCTGCACTCCATAGAGGGATCTGTATTTGGAAGGAAGGGCCATACACTGCTTTCAACGCTTCATAGGACCCCTTGTAGTCACCAATGTCAGCGTACAGCTGGGTTCTTTCTGCAAGCTTTGTCCACCATTCATTTTGTATGTCCGGGAGCCTGAGCTGGAGGGAGTTGCAGATGAGGCTGAAGGCTGCTTTCTTCTGTGGACAGAATGGTTGAGTGAGGTGGGCTTGGTGTGCTGATCTCTTTTTGGCAAGCAGTTCTTGGATTTCTTGGTTGTTTTCATCAAACCAGTCTTTGTTTTTCTTAGCGGTGAATCCAAGGATTTCTTCTGAGGTTTGCAGAATGGCAGCCTTGATGTGATTCCACATCTCTTCTGGAGGTAGGTCTGGCGGAAAATTGGGTTCTTCAAGTCTAGACTGCACGCTCTCTTGAAAATTTGCCTTGATGTCTGCAGACAACAGGTTTTTGACCTCGAGCTTCCTTCTTGGGGTGCCTCCTTGTTGTCTGGCCTGGGCTTGAAGTGGAAGTCAAGTTTGCATCGGACAAGAAGACGATCTGTGTGGCACTCTGCACTGGGCATCACTCTTGTATGAAGGACTTCTTTTAAGTCCCATTGGCGTACTATGATGTAATCGATTAGGTGCCAATGTTTTGATCTAGGATGCATCCAGGTCATTTTCAGGCTGTCTTTCTGTTGGAATATGGTGTTTGTGATGGTGAGCTGTAGTTCTGCACAAAATTCAAGAAGCAGGCGCCCATTGTCGTTGCAGCCACCCACGCCATGTTTCCCAAGAATGGCTTTCCAGGCTTCTGAGTCTCGGCCCACTCTGGCATTGAAATCTCAGAGGATGATTATTTTATTGCTCTCTGGGACGCTCTTGAGAAGTCTGCGCAGGTCAGCATAGAATTTATCCTGTTCAGAAGGATCTGCCTGGAGTGTTGGAGCATATACACTGAAGAGTGTGGCATGTTGTTGGTTCCCTAACGGGAGACGCATGGACATGATGCAGTCGGTGTGACCAATGGGAAGGTTTGTTAACTTGGTGGTGATTGAGTCCTTGACCATGAAACCGACTCCTGAAAGTCGTTTTTCAGTCTTTGGTTTTCCTGACCAGTACAGGGTGTATCCAGCGCCGAGTTCTCTCAGACTTCCTTCCTCAGAAAGATGGACTTCGCTAAGTGCAGCAGTGTCAACACCAAGGCAAGAGTTTGTGTGTGATTAAGGCAGAGTGTCGTTCTTTTCTGTTGCTGTCGGTTGAGTCTAGCATTGTTCTGATGTTCCAACAAGCCAGTTTTAGTCTTTTCCCACGATGTGAGGCAGGTGGGGCATGCCTTGTCTTTTCTGTTATGTTTCAACCACGTTGGAAGATGCCTGTTGGCTGCGGCAGGCCAACTGGGTGGGGGTAATGAGACAAGCTTTGGTTAGGCCACCTTTTCTAGGCCCCTCTCCATGCGGAGCAAGCAGTGTTGTCCCTAGAAAAGGCTGCTTGGTCACTCAGGCTGCTACCGGGTGATGGTGTCGTCTCCAGATCAACATCAGACGGCCAAAGGCCCGAGTCGCCTGCATGTAGGATTGGGACTTCAGCTTCCAGTGACATCTTTCACCTGCTGTTTTTGTCCCTTTCCCATCGCTACAGGGCTTGATAGAGTCATACAGATCTAGTGGTAGACGTAAACAGTAGACAGTTCCTTCATGCCAGCGCAATGGAGCTTTTAGGTCGAGTGCAGTCTGCGCAAACTGGCCCCACCCTTTAAACTTGGGGTTTATATGCCATGGCCTAGTAAGCCAGGACGGTGACAGCGAGATCCACAGGCCATAGGTTATCAGAGTTTCCCTCTCCTAGGCAGATGGCCAACCATGGCGGAAGAGATCTGCCTTCCCTGCTATTTTGAAGCATAGCTGGTTGGCCATAGCCACAGTCCAATAATATATATGGTGTGCCCTGGTCCCAAAAACTTGGCTGTTGATCTGTAGAGACCTTCTGCCCTAGCCGGTGACTTCACTGTAGAAGTTCATATGCCTAGTGATGCACTGTTAACATTACCCCCTCAACGTCGTTTGGTCCGCCAGCTCAAGCAGTGTACCAGGGTATGCCGGGAAGGGATTTCTTCTTGGAGGCAGACGTGAGAGATTTGGGAGATGGATGAGGGCCAGTGTATCCATCCACTCAGAGAGTGCAGCTGCCAGACAACAAAGGTACTGCCTCTATCCAGAGCCCCCATACCCCTGAAGAGTTTTAATGGGATGGAAAAATTACTTGTGTTATAAGTATGGGAATCTTATTCAGAGGGGTGTTAAAGGGAGACGTACCAATGATCTGTTATATGTAAGGGAACCTTATACAGAGGGTGTTAAATGTAGACAACAATGATCTGTGTTATAATTAAGGGAGTCTTATACAGAGGGGAGTTAAAGAGAGACATAACAATGATCTGTGTTACAATTAAGGGAGCCTTATACAGAGGGATGTTAAAGAAAAAACATAACAATGATCTGTCTTATATTTAAGGGAGTCTCATACTGAGGGATGTTAAAGAGAGACATAACAATGATCTGTGTTATAAGTAAGGTAGCATTATACTGAGGGATATTAAAGGGAGACATAACAATGATCTGTGTTATAATTAAGGGAGCCTTATGCAGAGGGGAGTTAGAGAGAGACATAACAATGATCTGTGTTATAATTAAGGGAGCCTTATACAGAGGGATTTTAAAGAAAGACATAACAAGGATCTGTCTTATAATTCAGGGAACATTATACTGAGGGATGTTAAAGAGAGATATAATGATCTGTGTTATAATTAAGGGAGTCTTATACAGAGGGGAGTTAGAGAGAGACGTAACAATGATCTGTGTTATAATTAAGGGAGCCTTATACAGAGAGATGTTAAAGGAAAAACATAACAATAATCTGACTTATAATTAAGGGAGTCTCATACTGAGGGATGTTAAGGAGAGACATAACAATGATCTGTGTTATAAGTAAGGTAGCCTTATACTGAAGGATGTTAAAGGGAGACATAACAATGATCTGTGTTATAAGTAAGGGAGCCTTATACAGAGGGGGTTTAGTGGGAGACTGAACAATTACCCATATTATAAGTAAGGGAGTTATATACTTAAGAATATAATGGGAGAGAAAATATTACCTGTTTTATAAGTAGGGAGCTTTAAACTGAGGGACTGCTTATAAATCGATACAAACTGTAAACAACAAAGATCCTGATCTGCCATAGCATAATGTGCCTGCAGATCAGTATCTATTTTTTTTCCACTGATTACTCCTAACAAACTGCATAGATCCAGATCAACTGGCCCATTATGCAACAACAGATCTAGGTCTGTGCAGTTTGCAGTTGAACTCGTCTTGTAAGCGAGTATATACAGTAGTTAGCTGCTTTAACAAGATTCCTCGTTCTCATTATATTAGGCTGCACCAAGTTTTGTGAACAATGGAGCAAAGCCTTGAACAAACCAGAATTTCAGCAGAATTCTGTGAAGCTAAAGCAAGTCATAGAGGCATTCAAACTGAAGGTAAGAATATGAATGGAAACTTGTGTTGCTTCATACAGTAAATGTAATGTGAAAACATGCCATTACTTGCTGTTGTACAAATGATGATCAAACAAATAAACTTTATCTATAGCAAAAACTCGGTTATCAGTGGCTAAAAATGGAACAAAATTCTTTACATTCTGTGGTATTCTTCAGCTTTATGCAGTCCTTATGTCAGTGTATCTTAGGATGACAGCTGTCATGCAGTAATCAGGATTTAAATGTTTATATCTAATGCTTTGGCAAAATTGTTTTTGTCTAACTGGTGTAACTGCATGAGTGGTCCATTTAAAGTAGAGAAAACTGGAGTCTTTGGCTGATGTAATTGTGTGAGTGGTCCAATAATAGTAGAGAAAACTGGAGTCTTTGGCTGGTGTAATTGCTTGAGTGGTCCATTTAAAGTAGAGGAAACTGGAGTCTTTGGGTAATGTAATTGTGTGAGTGGTCCAATAATAGTAGAGGAAACTGGAGTCTTTGGCTGGTGTAATTGCTTGAGTGGTCCATTTAAAGTAGATAAAACTAGTCTTTGGCTGATGTAATTGTATTAGAAGTTCAGTAATAGTTGAGGAAACTGGATTTTTTGGCCAATGTAAATGCTTGAATGGTCCAATAAAGTGTGGGAAACTGGAGTCTTTACTTAAGCTAATATAATTACATGAGTGGTCCAATAAAAGTAGAGCAACTGGAGTCTTTGGCTGATGTAATTACAAGAGTTGTCCAATAAAAGTAGAGGAACTAGAGTCTTTGGCTGGTGTAATTGCATGATTGGTCCAATAAAAATGGAGGAAACTGGAGTCTTTACTTAAGCTGATTTAATTGCATGAGTGGTCCAATAAAAGTAGAGAACTGGAGTCTTTGGCTGATGCAGTTGCATGAGTGGTTCAATAAAAGTAGAGGAACTGGAGTCTTTGGCTGATGTAATCGCAAGAGTGTTCCAATAAAAGTGGAGGAAACTGGAGTCTTTGGCCAATGTAATTGCATGAGTGGTCCAGTACAAGTAGAGGAACTGGAGTCTTTGGTCTACATACTTGCATGAGTAGTCCAATAAAAGTAGAGGAACTGGAGTCTTTAGCTAATATAATTGTATGATTGGTCCAATAAAAGTAGAGGAACTGAGTCTTTGGCTGAAATAATTGCATGAGTAGTCCAGTTAAAGTGGAGGAAATTAGAAAGCATGAAGAGAAGCTCAAACCTTGAATGCACAGCCACAGCCCTGGCTTGTGCATGAGACTTCAATAACTTACTTTTATATTTGGAACCATGAAAGGAAATTACTTAATAATAAGTCTAAGTACATCTATTTTACTACTATCAAAGACTTATTGTTTCTGTTTATTTTAGTTTATACAGACAGTGAACACACTAAAGAGACTACTCAGGGAAGCAGAAAATGACTTTTATGCATTATACAGGTAACTGTGTTCTTTCCATTCACATGAAATCTTGTCAATATTTGCACAGCTACATTTCAGATGTGCATGTTCTTCAAATACATTACCGGATCATAATACATCATGAGTGCAATCACTACTTTGCAAATCCAACCCTCCCAGGTAGAAGTCAGACAAAAATGATCTCTCCATTGGTACAGGTATTGGTGCCAGATTCCATCCATACATTACTTTTTCCACTAATGCTTGGGAACATATGCTTTCTTCGAGACCTTGCAGATTGAATCTACTTGTGCTTTTACATTATGTGAGTGCTTCTCTGAAGTTTGATCAAACAGAGAGTTGTGTTCCAGCTACATTTCTATTTCTTGCTCGGCTTCTGTCATTGACAAGGAATTCACACTTTTATTTGTCAAGTTCTGTCTTAAGGTATTCATTTCAATGCCATTTTAATTATCTCTGCTCATGGATTTTTACTTTTTACTTGCCTCCTTCTACTCCATCACTGGCAATTTATGAAGTTCCTGCATCTGTCAATCTTTTGGCCATGAAAGAACAATCAACATTTAAATAGTTACAACAGTCTGGAAGAGGTGCATATTTCTTAACTTATTTTCAGAGAGGCAAAGTGTCAACATATCTTTAATGTAACAGTGATGACTCCCATCAAATTTACAGAGGTTTTTTTTTCACAAGACTGAGTGGCCTGTTTTTCACAATGGTTGAAACTGTCAACGGAGATGTTGTCAGTCCAGGAACTTCAAAACCCTCAACTGTTCATATGAATGGGAAGTTCTTCCTGGACACAAAACCACTTGTTCATAAAGTTGTTGCAATAAATTCCATGCTTGATCTGGTATCCATACTCATATTTTAGTAATCTAATCAGACTAGGCCGCTCTACCAATTCTCTTTCTGGTTATGTTTGGAAATCAGTCTCCTGGTGTTATGAACATAACAACACAGTTGCCATTTCCAATGCAGCTTACAGAAAGAAATTTCTTTGAATCCACATCTGCCTTCCATAAATAACACCGTAAGGCCACACTTAGATCAGAGCCACTCTCATTTAACCTGCTTTTCCATAGTCATGTAGAGAAAGTCTAAAAATGGGCTGCCAAAGAGGCAAACCTCACAGAGCCCAGTGCTGTAGAGCTCAAACCTTGTTTCAGAGAAGAGACAAGAAAAACTAGAAAGCTCCCCAAGGACACACCAAACAAGTCCTACAAGCCCTTTCCTTATACATAAACACAATTTCCAGAGGCCACTGATGACAAAATATGGAGAGGTAAGGGTCATTGTCATCCTATTTTCTCTCCCCATCAACCTTTATCTTGCAGAAAATGATGACATGTCCAAGTAGCCCTTTTCAGATTTCTGTTGGGAGGAAGACTCCAATACTTTAGCACGGAATGGGAAAGACCTTGCCACAATGACCCATGAGTCATGAAGATTATCTTAGAGAGTCTCTTGATCTCTACAGTGCCTCTCCCCCATTGTCAAGGGCTCCCTTTACTATGGAGATCCTAAGAGACATATTCATCCTTGATGTTCTGCAGCTAAACAATCTTGTCACAAAAGTGCTGGTTAAAAGGTAAACTTACCATTTATTCTAGGCTGTTTATAGTTCCAAAGGCTAGTGGCAAACCTCAGCCAATCATAGGTCAAAACTCTCTCTACCTTTTCATTTTGGGCACAATAGTGGCAGAGAGACTGGTTCTTATACCATTCATGAGGAAAATTTTGCAGTCAGTTTAGATCATCAAAATGCATACTTTCATATCACAGTCTAGAACCGTTCCAGGAAAGTTTTAAGGTTCATATTTGGATATACATTTTACCAATTCAGGGCTGTCCCCTTTAGTCTGAACATCAGTTCCCAGGTCTTCATGAGAAAGATGGACAGAGTTATGTTGTGTTTCAGTGACACCTCTATGTCCTTGACTTCAGCAATCTGAATGGAATTAGGTAAAAGCACCAGGTGAGTTATATTCTTTATCAAGACATGAAATCTTCATTTCAGTTTTACTCCACCATGATTTATTGTCAACAAAGGCAAATCTGATATTGTGTGTTCGAAGCTCATGTGAATGGATTTCAGATTACACTTAGACATAAGTACTTGTGTCTATAATTCTCAAAGAATCACATCACATCCATAGATTTTGTCTGCCTGTTTGGTCTCTTCAGTGCAGCAGCAGATCTCATCATCTTGGGCCACTTGTTCATGAGTCCAGTGCAGACAGTTCTCTTACTATAATGGCAGGCAACCAAAGCTGTTCCCACTGGATCAAGTAACCCCAGTGTCCCAGTTTCAAGTTACATGAGGTCACATCTCTTAAATCGAAGAACCTCACATGGCTCACAGCAGTTATTCCTTTGCAGGTTTAGCCTCTGAAAATTATGATCTAAACACATACCTGTATGGCAGGCAGGACTGCTCACATGCTGCCCTAATTTCATAAAGTCAAAAGGGAGTGTCCCCCTCAGGAGCATTCATTACATATCAACCTTCTTGAGGTGAAGGCCATAGTGTATGCCTTTCAGTCATGTCAGGAGATGCTGAAAAGGAGAGCATTTTCATACTATATGTCAGTTCCGTTGTGGTAAAATACATCAGAATGCAAAGGGGAACCAAATACCAGACCAACCTCCTGGTTTAGGCTTTGCTTATGTGTTGCTATCATCAATAAATCTGCATATGTGCCTACCACATCCTAGGCAGACTCAGTGTTTTTGGTGGACTTACTGTCCCAGTGGTATCAATAATTGAGTCTGACTGATCTTTTCACCCCTCATTATTCAGATGAATCTGCTTCCATTGGGGTCAACCACTTGTGGATTTATTTACAACAGATAGAACTCAAAACTGCTGACCTTTGTCTGAACAGTCTAGATGCATGAACCTTCCTTCCAACCCCTCTGATTCCCGTGTTGTTGTGGAAAGCAAGAGAATCCATCTGGCCCTAATTGCTCCCATCAGGTGGGTAGAATCATGAATAAACAATCTATTAAATTTAGCAGCAGAGATTTACAAGAACATCCTGGTCCTTCCTCTCCTGTTCAAGCTAATTACAATTGCATGTGTTCCATTCAAACCCAGAATTTTTAACCTGCATGACTGGCTCACATCAAGCAAGCCCAGAGGGGAAAACAACTATCAGAACAAGTGGTGAACAGAATCGTTTTGGGCACAAAGGCACACCATTTCAAAAGTATATGAAGGGAAGTGGAGAGATTTCACTCAGAGATGCAAGCAGAAACACATCACTCCTTTACAAGCCTCAGTACCGTAAATAGGTAACTTCCTCTTTCGACTCTGAAAAGAAGAAGTTAGCCCACGTCACTATCGTAGGTCACCATTTCACAGTCACAGATTTTGCTTTGTCATAATCAAAAGAAGGATATAGGCTAAAACAAGACCACTCTGACCTACATGTGAACTTTGATTTGTCTCCACCAAAGGCTGTGGCCATGTGTATGAAATGGATTCTACCTTGTATTCTAACATGGCTGATTAAAGCACCTATCACATCCAAATGTAGAACTCTTCTATGAGATTGCTTCCTAGTTGCTATAACTACACCAGGCAGAATCATTAAGATATGCATCCTTAATTTTATTCACTCATAACTCCTGCTTTCATTCCTAAGAACAGACTCATTGGATTTATTCCTTTCCTCTGAAACCTCTTTCCATGTTGGATCTTTCACCTCAGAGGGCATCAAAAGAGCTCTGAAGTGGTACCTCATGTTAACTGAGCTAGTTAGGAAAGAGAGATCATTTATTTTTACCACTACAATAAGAAAAGGATGATATCTCAGCACAAGTTCTATCGTCCTGGGTATGATGGGTTTTACACACTACACACAGAACATGATGACGACGAGTTTCTTGTACATATTGGCTAATGAGGTTAGGATAGTAAAGCACTTGAACATAACTGTTCCATACTGACATTATCCAAGTCATGGAATGGTGTGCAAAAACAGCTTTCTCTAATTTGTACTTCATAGACTTTGTTCCCAAAAGAGATCAGTCTGACCCGGTAGGACCTATGGCAGCTGCTCAAGGTACCATCCAGGTTCACACAGTGGCTTCTCAATTATGCAGTCACTTATGCTGGAGTTGTGGGAGCTATGTCAAGGCATGTCTATATGCTAACTCTAGCCCTCATCTCCTACAAGATTTTAAGATACTTCTCATGCAATACAGGACCAAAGATTGGGCTTCCTCTGGTGAAAGGAGATTAACATCCTCTACCTCACCTAGGATCCTGGTGTATTATGATCAGGTAATGTATTTGAAAAAGGCACCAGTTTTTGGAGTAAAGTATGTTTCTTTGAAAAATACTTATCTGATCATAAGAAGAGCACAGCCTCCCTGCACTCACATTAAAACCTGATAGAGCGTACATATCTGCTCCAGTAGAAATTTACATATGAATAGGATTTGGGCACAAATGCCTCTACCCATCAGTAAGTAATTCTTGTCTGACTTTCATCTTGGCGGACAGACAATTTATAACACTTTTCCTGCTAAAAAGAAGCCTTTGAGGGCTGAGTTTGCAGTAAGTAGTTGCTGTCCTAATGTATAATGATCAAGTAAGCTGTTAAAGGAATTCAGCACAATATACATTAAAAGGAGGTTGGAGAGTCCTCATGTGTGAGAGAAATTAGGAGAAAAGATGACGAAAACCATTTGAAAGTGGATGTGTGTAATGTTTTGTTTTGTTATTGCTATTCTGTATCTTTGCCAAAACCAACTGAATTTCAGGCCATAATTAAGATGAAACATCTAAGAAACTTTACAGTTCAGTGTACTAATCATCCTGCATCACAATGAAACACCATACAAAAATAAAGAGCACAGAAATATGTAAAGACATTACATTAGATATATATATATATATATATATCATTAATTATCTGTGTTTTCTTGATCCCTATGATATATTTACTTGCATATAATTTGCACTCAACTCAGAAGATCATAGACTCAAATCAGTACTCACATGACATGCTGGCAAATTGTGGAGTACATTGTTTGAAATTATAGGTAGAATGCAGAGCACAAGCCTAGGTCTCCTGGAATATTATGAGATAGTTGTTTAACTGAATTTATAGGTATGAACATAGGTCCAGGTCTGCTTAAGTACTGTATTATGGGGTAGCTGTTGGCTTGAAATCACAAGTAGAATGGTCAGCACAGACTCAGATCTGAAATCATGAGTAGAATGATCAGCACAGACCAGATCTGCTCGAGTATTATGGGACTGGTGTTTGCTTGAAATGATAGATAGAAGAAACAGCACAGACATAAATATATACTGCATATTATTGGATAGCACAAGTAAAATAAATAGCACAGATCCATATGTGTGGGAGTTTTATGGGATAGCAATTAGCATGATATGATGGGTAAAATGAACAGCACAGACCCAAATTTGCTGTTTCTTCAAGTCACAAATAAAATTAAAAAGAACAGACCCAAATTTGCATGAGTATTATGAGATAGCTGTTTGCTTAAAATCACAAATAAAATGAACAGCACAAATCCAGATTTGCTGAGTATTATGGGATAGCTGTTTGCTTCAAGTCACAAATAAAATTAAAAGAACAGACCCATATTTGCTCGAGTATTGTGGGATAGCTGTTTCCTTGAAATAACAAAATTAATAGCACTGATCCAGATTTGCTTGAGTAGTATGTGATAATAGATCTCGATCTATGTGGTTTGCAGTTAGCTTATTTTGTACATGAGGAAATATGAGAATTCTGTGTATACTTTCAGGGCCTATATCTTCCTGCGTGACTCTGGAAACAGTAATATATTGCTTCACTATGCAAAGCTGGAGACATCACCAAATGTTGCTAGTGTTGTCAGCGTGCTAGACGAGTTTATCAGGGAAATTGGATCGTAGTCAGAGAGAGTGAAAGAGAGAGACCACTACCACTAGTTGTACATATTATTCGTCAGTATCAGGGAATATTTGTCTGTATTTAAATCAGTTTATTTTGAATTTAATGTTTTTTTTTTTTCTTTCCACCAATCATATTTAATTAAATACATCGAGTTCATTACTGTTTTATTCATCTTTGATGTTGGTGGTGTTTGTTCTCATGGCACTTGATGATATTTTGCTGACAATTCGTTAGCCATGGATTGTTCTTCAAATATATTACCAATCACAATACTTTGTACGTATGACCACTTGCTTGCAAATCCTGCCCTCCCAAGCTAAAAGTTTTGCTATAAATGCTAGAAGTTGTCTACCTACATAGATTGGAGTCAGATAAGTGATCTCCCCCATTGAAATTTGGACTAGCACCAAATCCTGTATATGCTCAAATTACTATTTCGCTCTCTCTAGGTAGCACCTCGCAAGAATGTTATCAGGAGTTACTTGTCACACTACAGAGCATGTTGGAGGAGTTTATATAAGTAAAGCATTCTCCATCTATATTTCAAACTACTTTTCACTGTTTTCCATCTCGGCATTCAAACAGTTACCACAGTCTCATCGAGTGATTGATTTATTTTTTAGAAGAGCAACTACAGGACCCAAGTGTCGATAGACATTTCTTAGCCGAAACTGCTTTCAAATTTAAATGAAGCACACTATAAAATGCACACACCAGTATTTCACAGAGATGTCCCAGCTGTTGACAAACATGGCTGGCCTGGGAATGTTGAAACTCTCAGTATACAGGTATGGATCGATCAGAAGCACTTAAGTGACACACAACAGCTGGACCGGAACATCATTGCTATAGGTTCTGTGAAAGGACCTGCAGTTGATGTCAGTTTTTCACAAAGTGGAACACACCATCCTCACCAGCCATCAGTTTTCTGGACATGTGCGGGAATCTATTTCATTAATATCACATGCTCATTGGAGCAATGCTGCACATGCTGGCCAAACCATGGCAGCAGCGGTCAGTTTACAGCTCATGGTAGGATATATGTTCCTCTCCATTTCCACCTTCATGAAAGAGCATCATTAGGCTACACTTGGATCACAGCCATTATTCTCCAACCTTCTTTTTAATGGCCATGTGGAAAACTGGCCACCAAGGAGACAATGTACCTCAGGTCCAGCATCACAGAACTTGGTGATTGTTTTGGAATAGGGACCAGAGGAACAGAAACCCCCACCCACCCACCCACCAAGGGCATACCAAGTGGAGAAGCAGACCTACAGGGCATATGCTTGTTCAACGGCACTGCTCTCAAGAATGAATATGGACAATAACCAGAGAGAGGGGATCATTTTTGCTCAGTTTCTCTCTATGCCAGCCTCCTTCCTGAAAGAATTGATGCCATTCTTTTTAACATGTCAACTGCCCTGGTAGGAGGATGATTCAGCCACTTTGCTGTTGAATGAAATAGACCTTGCCCTGATAATCTCTGTACGTCGTTTTGGAGGGCCTCTGCATCACATTCAGTGCCCCTCCTTTGTCCAGGGCTGCATTAGCTACAAACCTCTCAAAAGGTCTGTTGAGAGCAGATGTCCTTCCCACAAAAATGATGGTGGAGGTTGTTTAAAATATCACTGGGCTTTTTGATACCAAAGGGATTTGTAGACCTCATCTCTCTAACCTTTATATATAGGCATCATGGTTCAGATATGGAAACACAGACTGTTTCTAAATCCATTCAGGAGGGACACTTCACAATCACGTACAAGATGATCCAATTCACAAGTCCTCCAGGAAATACCTGTACTTCACTTTCAGGGATACAGTATATCAGTTTAAAGCACTCCCAATTGGTCTCAGAATCAGTCCATGGGTGTTCACAAGAATTATGGACAGGTAAGTGTTGCCAATTCAGACCCACCCCACATTTGTGCTATCTAATTATCTGGATGACATACTATGAAAATACCAAGTGAGTTCTATTCTAAATCATCATAAATTCCCTTCTTTTGTTCCTATTCAGCATTCGATTCCTATCAACAAATACTAATCTGATATCACCCCAATCTCATCTTTTCACCCACCTGGGTATGAAATTCAAAACGTATCTGAATAGTCTGTCTTTCTCAGGAATGTGCTTTGAAATCATTTCGATGGTGGCTTTGGATCTTGCAAAGAATCACATTGGAGCCCAAGAATTCCATTGCCTATTGGTTTTCCTCATTGCAGTAGTGGATCTCTTTGTCCTAAGCTGCCTGTTCATGAGACCATTACAAATGATACTGTTATCGCAATGTTGATCAAAGCTTTTGTTATGAATATGTAATTAAATTGCTTGTGTGTTAATTTTAAATTCTTTTTTTTTTTTATTTTTTGTTTCATTACATTTTATTGTAATGATTTTCACGGGATTTGATATTTTTGAAAAAAAATATCAGTCTGATTAGAACATAAAAATATGACTTAAGCACTATTTTTAGCTCACTTTGGTTCATAGATTTTGTAAACATAGAGTGAAAACGATTGGCTATTACCAAGGTCATGTTCTGCTTGCGTGATAGCTCTAATTTGTAAACAACTCTTTTATTAAATCTTATAGTAAGATTCATTAAGTTCTTTCAAGGCGTACGTGTCTATCGTCTGTGCGCTTTTATTGCGTTTTTTCATCTGGGTGACTATGTGGGCCACCATGTGATCTAAAATTGAGGGTTTTAATACTCATTCTCAGAGTTTTTTAGTCAGTCGTATCTTACACCTTGAGGGTACAAGGTGTTTCTATTGTTGATGCGGCTTGTTCTGAAGTTCATCTATTTTCTGGGATTTAATAATTTAAATTCTCTAGAAAACAACACAAGTGCTTTTCTTTATGAAAATTCTGGGAAAAAGACATTCAGTGGAAATTTATTCTGGAATTCTAAACAAAACATTATAAATTGTGTTTCAACGAGGAATTGTTGCCATCAGTACGATGACCTCATCTGACGTCATCGCCTTCTATATTGGAACTTCACCGAGATTTGAACCTGGATTCAATTAGAACTGTTTAGTGATAGGAGTTATATTTTTCAATTCTAGGATTAATATTTGGATTATATTCACAAACTGTAAGTCCTATTTCATATTTTTACCTTGTTTTCTAGGGAAATAAATTATTTTGTTAAAATTTACAAAGCTTGTTGACTTCACTCTTTTCTTTTGTTACATTTGTACAAGCCTACTAGTAACACTTTCTCCATTGGAATCTGCAGTTCTAGCTTCAAATTATATGGGTTCACATCTACAGCAAGTGTTCCCTTGCAGGCCCCATCTCCAGAAATAATGATTTTGTAGAGATGTAAGCATGGTTTGTGGCAAGAGATGCTTTATCATGGAAAGGGCATACTCATTCTATCTGACAAGTCCACTCAAAAGGCAAGTGGGGTACCAAATCAATGCCTCCTGTCTTTATACAGTCCTAGATTTGAAAGCCTGGGTAGTCAACACTCTTTCCATCGAGTGGAACAATTTGGACACCTACACTTATTCTCCAACATCTGAGCCCAAAGATCAAAGGCAAAAGAAGATGGAATCAGAGTGCCATTTTATCCATATTGCTTCTCTCAAGTGGGAAAAAATGGAAAATGACTTGTTAAATCTGGCAGTGGAAATTCCAAGGAAATCATGGCCTTTTTTGACCTGCTCAAGCAACCTTGAAGGCAGGAGTTTCATCTGAACCCAAGTCTGTTGAACCTGCACATCTTGATCATATCAAACAAGTTCTCATGGGCAAACAGTTCTCAGAATAAGTGATGGAGAGAACTGCTAAGGTGAAAAATATTAGAGAGAATTGCTAAGGTGAAAAATATTAGAGGAAGTTGAGCAAGACACCACATTGCACTCTGTAGCATTGTTGGCTCATCTCTCTTATAAGATCCACTTCCTATATGCCTTGGTTTCAGCAGGCAGGATCAGCAAAATACGTTTTATCACTTGATTCAAGCTATGAACAGGTCAATCAGGATGGATCGATTTCATGCATCATGACCCCCAGCCTTCATTTCCAAACACAGGATCCCACACATAGGCAGTCTTTTGTGGTAAAACCTCTTTCCACATTGAACCCTTTGCCTGATGGCCATATACAGGACTTCTAGGTGAGGGCTTTAAAGTGGCTCAAAAATGAACAGAGTCAGTGTAAAGATGGACTTCTCATCTACTTTTACCTTTGAAGGAAAGAAACATCAGTATCTCAGCTCAACCTCTATTAGCCTAATTTATCTGCTCAACAGATGTAGAATGAACATCAAATCAAATGAATTGCTGATCATCGTTGGTTTGTGAGGTTAGGGCATTTGCCTCCAGTATTGCATCTGAGTGCAACCATTCCCTAACTGATATTATACAAACCACAGGATCAGGTCAGAGTTGACTTTCTCTAGCTTTACCTATGAGGTTTGTCATCCCAAATATTCAGTTAGTCCTGGTGATACCAACAGTAGCAGCATAACAGGCTACCTTCCCAGGCCATATGGCAACGTTTTAGTGATGCACTACAATATCTGCAGAACTTGTGAGGGAAATGTTTCCCACTAGCCACATCTAGGTATATGGAGTCACTGATCCAGCCAGGTTATATCAAAGAGTTAGAAGCTTCCTGACATACCTCAGGGAGCTGGAGATGGCCCTTCTTTTCGCAATGGAATGTAACTTCCACCAGTTACCTATGAACCATTTATGTATTTCAAGAAGAATCCAATTTTGGGAATAAAATGTTTCTTAAATAATACAGTAGAACCCATCTTGAAAAGACCATCCCTTCTGCAAAAAGTAATGGTCTCTCAAGACAGGTGGTCTCTCATGACAGGTCATAACACTATATAACCAATAAATCTGTGCAATAAGAACCTGGTCTCTCAAGACAGGAGGTCTTTCATAGCAGTGGTCTCACAAGACAGGTTTTACTGTACTCACTCGATTATAATATGGGTACATCCCCCCAAACCTCCCCCTTGTCACAGCCTACTGACAGCATGCATTCCACTCCACTAGTAAATGAGGTATAGAAGGTATTTTAGCACCAATTCCTATATATTTAGGGGGAGTGCACTCTGACTTCCACCTATGTGGGCAGACAACTTTTACCCGGGGGGGGGGTGGATTTGCAAGGTAATGGTCATGCTCTTAAGATATGATAATCCAGTAAGTGGCCAAAATTTGGGTTTATTTCTCTTAATGCAGCAAGATTTACAACTATTTTCACTATGCAGCTAAACAGTATAACTTATTTGCAACTGATTGGTATATGACAGTCCATAGATAATTGCATTGAAACATTTTCAGCTTTGAAATAATGGAATGTGCTTTTTATAACAAATCTTTACAATTTTTAATTTTTCTCTTCATAGGTGTCAACCCCTTGAGATGAAAACCTGTACGCCAGACCAATAAAAACCTTACAAAGAGCAAAAAAACTTTACATGAAAAAATTTATTCATACATTATATAAGATCAACAGTTTTAAAACAACAAATGCTATACACAAAGTATTTTTTCACATCTTTACATGATTATTTCCATTTCTGAAACTGTATTTCATTCTTTTCCTTATAACACTATCATCTTCCTGCTTTGGCTGAGCAAAGAAGCTTTTGATGGATGCTCCCTTCCTCATTTCAAAATTTCTTTCATGCAGTTTTGTCCTAAGTGTTCCTTCAGATCATATGTGCCCAACACCAACACTTCAATGTCTTTACTGCATATCTTACAAAAAGAATAGGAAGATTCTAACTTGGATACATCCACAATACCAGGGAAGACTTTAATCCAATCAACCTGAAACTTGCCACAACCTCAGTCAGTGTCTTCAACCTTGCATTTCTTTAAGTTCAGCCATTTGATGGATGGAGTTCAACTAGATGAAAGAAAGAAATTTTAAAAAATTAAAAAATTTAGATTTGACATGTGATAGAGGAAAATCTCCTGATTACAAATATGTTACGAATTTATATTTTTCCCCATAAACCCAAAGATATTAAGCCAGGAGTTATCCAAAAACTGAAATCTAAAAATATATAAAAAATCGACAAAGTAGCAGTCCAGAAGTTTATACCTCGTAAGATGTTGATCATTTCTATTAAAATTGCATATCTGGTGTTACGAATTTGCTATATGGTGTGCCTATTTTGGTCAAAAACTTGATATAAATTGGCAGTGTTACATATTTTCAAGCCACGAGAATGATGTCACTCTGTATCTGTACTACTTCTATCATTATGGCAATGCATCTTCATGTTTGCATTATGTATCTGACAAACTTAATTCAAAACTATTACAGCATGATAAAATGCCGGTGTAAATTTAGCAGACTATTTATTTTTAATTAGTATATCATTAAAAAATCTAATAAATCGAATTTATATCCACACAGAAAAGTCGGGCAAATTACAGTTACACCAACATGACTGCCACACTATATAAGTATGAAAATTGATGTAAACTTTATGCATTTGATAGTAATAAGTATAAATAATAAAATAATCATGTATAAAATAAGAAAACATACTTACTACATAGGTAGTTAGTCAATATTGGAAATCCGAGTGAGCGTCAAATTTCAGAGCGATAAATGACAAGATCTTCATACACAGGAGTTGAACTATGAAATGAAACTCCTTTCATTATCAAAGGAAAAGCAAGGTTTTGAGTATGATTTGATTGTTTCGGGCAACAGTCCCGGATGCACACAAAAGGAAAAAAAATTTGTACAAAAAAAACGTACAAAACGGTTGTACGGCCGTACAATGACAAAAATGGAAAACATTACAAATTATGGGTAAACCATACAGGTTGACAACTATGCTTCTTTATACATCATGGTTTGTTATGATTCATAACTTCATTAACAAGCAATTTTACAGATATATCGGCTATTAATTCCATAATGAGCTGCTTGCATAAAACCAATTAAATTATGCAAGAAAGATGACTTACTAAATTATGATTGCATGAAAATATGGATGATGCATCATGATGTATATTTGACTGCATCTTACTGGTTTTACTTTTATCATAACATGAATTTTTAATATATGTCGTAAATGAATTTAAAATAATTCCTTCAAGATTCAATCAGTTTCATTTATAGAAATAGGATTTTTAAAGTTTGATTTCATTGTGTTTCACATTTTTCCACATTATGTATTTTATTGCATCTCAATGGTTTTACTTTTATCTTCACATGAATATTTAATATACATCTTAATTGAAAATGTCACCTTCAAGATTCCATCAGTTTAATTTGTAGAAATGGGATTTTTAGTTTGATTTCATTTTGTTCCCCATTATTCTTTATGATGACATGAGTTATCTCCTGACACGTTTTATAATTATTTTGTTTGAAGAAAAGCAACAATCTTATCAATTCCGACTTTTCAGGAGAAACAAAGTGAAATTATTTATTTCCATGGGCATCATTTATCATGGGGTTTCTTTCTCATTAGTCATTAAATTCATTGATATGCCTAAAAAAAAAAATGGCATTTATGAAATGATATATTGGGCTTTATAATGTATAATTAGTAGCAGCCCCTTTTATTCACAAAGTTTGGTAACCACCAGTAAAAGTTAATTCACAGATACTCGTTGTGCAGGAGAATAAAAAATCATGACAAGTAACTTCAAATACTGATAAGCTATTGTATAAGTAGAACATGACAAGTAACTTCAAATACTGATAAGCTATTGTATAAGTAGAACATGACAAGTAACTTCAAATACTGATAAGCAACTTCAAATACTGATAAGCTATTGTATAAGTAGAATTTAGAAGATGTTTTGTACCTAGATATGCATTAATCACTGCACGATACATCACACATTGTAACTTGTTCTTGTTTTAACAAAATAATTGATTCCTTTGTGTTCAATCTTAAATGGGCTTTGCTGTATCTTGAAAGTACACTTTTGTTAACATTAGATTTAAAACCTTTCACATTTATTCCAGGATAAATAACCATGTGATCAAAACAAAGTAAAGTAACCCACAGAAAATTGAACATTGTTTGATCTAATATTTACATAATACTTGCATGTCATGTAACTTGGCATGTTTCTCACATTATTTTTTGTTTTACCTATTCAGAATGTCATTTATCCAAAACCCTCTCGATCAAATTGACCTATCAAACAAGGGCAGCATCTTTCATTCAGCTGTTGCACATGATTCCAGTGGTTATTTAGCGAACACAATGAGCTGCATGTGAATTGTTCCATAAAGAGGTGGCTGGAGAAAAGTTGTCCTCTTACAGAAAGATTTATAATATGTATGAATTCAAATTCTTTACAACTTTGACATAATTCATCCCATTTTCATGAAATTTTCATTGTTCTTATGGATCTCATGTCCATTACTGGGAAATGTATAATACAAACATGTTCATCAAATCATCTTTTTTGGAGTGCTTTTATGTTATCAGCCACACATACAGCAGCAGAGAGGGTGAACCCTACAAATTTGATTTGAGCAAAAATATCTAAAAAATAAAGATCACATGAAAAAAATTTTAAAAAAAAGTCAATAACGTCAAACGTTGTTACTTAGCCGTTGACATCCGTGTTTATAAAATTTTGTGAGTGATCGTTTATGTACTCGTGCATGGAAAATTTGTCGTTCACCCTCTCTGCTGCTATAAATTAAACACCCAGTATAAATATTATCAATAATGATTGGAGAACCACACTCAGCTAAATTAGCTCAAGAGCGACTAGAGGCAATTAAAAAATATCTACCCGTCCGTGATTCTGTTAAGCAACAATTACAATCACATCAGGAATCTCGAGTTGAATTTGAAGAGGATACAAAACAATTATTTAAACCTATTACAGAGACTACTAAAGGTCTTCTTCCTGCTTTAGAAAAAACTGCTGAAGCAACTGGAAAAATAGCAGAAAGAACAAAACAGACAAAAAGGATTTTACGGGGACTTCCAGCTGATAGCTGCTGCTGTTCAACCTGAAGGCGCTGAAGCACCAGCCCCTAAACCAAAACCAGAAGGTTCTGCAAGTAATGCTGAACTGTTAAATAAATTTAATGAGGATACTGTTAAAGTAATGAAGGATAAGATTAAAAACATACAACAATTAACTGAGTTTGCTGTGGATGGTTTTGGTCGAAGAGATAAATTAATGAAACCTGAACATGCTAAGGATATTAAAACTCGTAAACAATGGCAAAATATATTATATCGCATTTATATGAATGTTGAAAAAGTAAAATCTGATGATCCATTATATCAAGATTATGTTAATGAAATTAATGATTTAATCCAATTAAGAAGACAAGAGAGAACATGAAGTGAAGAACAGAAAAGACAAGAAAGAAAAAAAGCAAAACGGGAAGAAGCAGCAAGACTAAAACGAAAATATACAAAAAGAGCACAACCAGCTCCTCAAACAACATTGGATTTACCACCACCATTATCACCATCACCACCACATAGAGAAATGACTCCTACACCGCCAGAAAAACCGGTTACACCTATTACTGAATTACGAGAAAGATATGAAGAATTATCTAGAAAACCATCGTTTCGAGATGTAATTGAACGAGATATATTGAAAGAATCACAAAGAAAACCCTACCCAGTTTCAATTCCGTATTCAGAAGAAGAAGTAATAAGGGGAATGAAAAAAATAAAAGAAAAGTTAATAGAGGATGAAAGATCAAAAAAAGAAGTAGAAGAAAAAGAAGAATATTGGCCGTCAGACACCTCTTCTGGCAACGCAACTGGAAGTGGCCTTACTAATCAAGGAAGCGGCCATATTAATTGTCCAAACAGCGTTCTCTCCGATGTTGAACGACTAGAAATCCTCATTGGAGGAAAACGAGCTGTTAATAATTCCCCAGAAATAATTAATGAAGCAGCTGATATTTGTAAACGATTATTTACAGGCGGTATCATGGATATTAATGTGTATCGGTCTCTCATTAATGAAATCGCTGATGACTACCACAGTGATTAGATATAATTAGATACAGTTACTATAATAAAATGATCGTATATAATACTCAACGTGGACCGACCATGGTTAGAGTAATAAATTCACGATTACCAGTATACAAAACAACCTACGGAGATGGATTAGGTGATGTTGTTCAAGGTCTATTTAGAAGGATAGCCCCAAAAAGCAATACCGATTTCAAAGCAACTAGGAATGAAGGCTATTGATGTTGTTCGTGAAAAAGGTATTGGTGCTGTTGGTAATGTTGCTAGTAAAGCATTCTCAGTAATCAAGGATAGACTAGCACGCTTAATACGACGAAAACCTCAGCCACCAGTGAAACTGGCTAGCACTGAAACAATGCCCGCAAATATTAGTAAAATAATAAATCAAGCTGCTAATCAAAAACTAGCAGAGTTGGCTAGTGTACCCATGTCAGAAAAAGAAAAAAATATAACCGCTAGTCTGATAGCAGGAAGTGGTCTCACTTCCCGAAGTGGTCTTCGTGTTAGACGATAACAAATATAATAAAGATGTTGAAACGTATATCTGATCCCGCATTCGATATGGACGCACCGGTTCTTAAAGATGAGTTTGTGCGTGATTATCAATATTATTCGTATGACGCACGAATTCCAGATCGGCGTGGACGAATTGAACTTCAAGTTCAAGATACAAGTAGGTATTTCTTACCCGCTGAAGCATTTATTGAAGTAGAAGGTAGACTCTTACGAGCAGATAATAACGCATACGGAATTGGTAATCGAGTTGGTTTTGTTAACAATGGTGTCATGGCTTTATTTAACAGTGCCATATATATCATTGACGGAAAGAATATTGAATCATGCCTGGAAAACGTGGACGTTGCCACGACGATACTTGGTCTCGCAAGATACAGCGATGATTACTCAAGGTCAGCTGGTCCATCAATGATGTTTGCAAAGGATACAACTGATCATCCAGAAAACAGAAACGTAACACTAAATGCAGCTGGAACTGAAGTTGCATCAATGAATGAAAACTTCAACTTGGGATTCGCATCACGTCGAACAATGTTAAACGATGATGAAGAATTTTCATGTGCGATTCCACTGTCACATATATTTGGATTCTGCAGAAATATTAGGAAGGTTATATTTGGCGCTAAACATACAGTGGTACTTGTTAGAAAAGCCACCGACAATGATGCAATATGGCGTGATGCTGCAGTTGCTGCAGGTAAAGTAATACTGACAAAACTTTCGTTGTGGATGCCAACAATGACTCCATCGATTACCGAAGAACAACGGTTACTTTCTTTTATGGACAGTGGTGGTAAATCAATGTTGTCATGGTTGACTATGACCACAGATAGTATTCAAGGTGCTGTTGCTGGTTTATTTACATGGCAGATAGCATCACAGCAGGGGGTGTCAGCACCACGACATATATTTATTGCGTTTCAGGAAAATGCCAGAGTAGACTCACAAGAACGAAATCCAATGGTGTTTGATACGCTTGGAGTTAGTGAAGTTTCTTTGAGGATAAATGGACATCAAGAACCTTCCGAAGAAGTGTTGCTAAATTTTGAAAATAATCATGTTGCACGTGCATATCATCGTCTGATGACGTTCATGGGACGTGATCAGAATGTTGATTCTGGGTTACAGATATCTCAGCGTGATTTTACAACACTGTATCCAATATATTACTTTTCACTAGAACACTTAGATTTGTTCAGACCATCTGTCGTTAATATACACTTTCGAGCTCGTGTAGCTCGACTGCCCGCTGGTGGTTACAGAGCAATAGCCGTTATACTCAGCGATAAATCAATGTTACTTGAAGGTGTTGGTGGTCGCATGAGAGTCGTTGATACTCCAGTAGAAAACATGTAATTAGATCGCTCATAATATTATAATGTCGTATAATCACGTTAACGTCAGTCTGACTCCTGGTCAGATTAAAAAGCTACAATCAGCATCAAAAAATAACTGTGGATTAAAAATATCGCTAAAAAGAGAACAGATGAGCGGTGCAAATAAATTATCGTTGACCGAGCGTCAGTTCAGAAACTTCAATGAAGCCAAAAAATCAAATAAAGGTATAAAACTTAATCTTTCTGCGGGTGCTATTAAAGATATTGTTAAATCAGGCGGAATTTTTCCACTTCTTGCAGCTATACCAGCATTAATAGCCGCTGCAGCCCCAGCTGTTGCAAAAGCAGCTGCATTAGGCGCTGTTGGAACCGCTGCTGGAATGGCATTAAAGAAAGCAACGGGTCAGGGAATAAAATCTTACAAAAAAAAAAAAAGGGAAGGGGTCTAAGATTGCCAGGGACCCCATATTCATGGTACGGAAAGGGTCTAAGACTCCCCGGGACAGTTCATTGATTCTGCCCATGTCCAATTTTGATTTACTTGATGCTGCTAAAAAATTACAAATAAAAAACTTCAGAGGCGTTTTTATGCGTGATCAGTTACCAAAAGAACCAAACAATATTGAAACTGGTATTATTAATCTCGATAAAAACTCTGGTCGTGGCACTCATTGGGTTGGATATGCAATTGATCCACGTGGAATTATTTATTTTAATTCATATGGACTAGCACCACCAAAAGAATTTTTAGAATATGTTAGCAGCATGCAAAGTACTCCAATCTGGTATTCAACGCTACCAACACAAACATTAACTGATCCGCCAATATTGGTCGTGAAGTACTCGCTGTACTTGATACTGTATCAAAATCAACAAAACCACCTCATAAAGTCGTGCATGAATATACTACGTTGTCACATTTAAACAGACATTAGTAAATATAATGGTAGATATTTACGGAAGATCTTCTCGTGGTAAAGCTCAGCAGCAAGGTGATTTATCTAAATATGCAACACTTGACCAGCTCAGAAATGAAATCAATGATTTATTAAACATTACAAGTGTGGATCAAAATGAAGTCGTTGTTTTTCAGGATAAACAAGGACGATTAAAGACAAGTAATATACAACTGCCAGATGTACTTACACGAATTCCTACTGCGGTTGTTGATAATATCGTTACTTTTACTGATCAAGGTAAAATACAAGATTCCGGTAAGTCAGTCAACGATTATATTAAGAAAGCTGGTGGTTCATTCACGGGTCACATTATCATGAATCGAAATAAAATTATAGACCTTGGAAATCCAGCCGCAGATACAGACGCCGCAACAAAAAAATACGTCGACGATCAAGAATCTAAGTACGTATTAGCCAACGGCGGTATAATGCGTGCATTTCTTAACATGAATAATAATGGTATTAATAATCTTGGAACACCAGAATTAGATTTTGATGCTGCAACGAAGAAATATGTAGACGATAAGGAAATTCCTATGACAACTTCGTTAAAAACAATCAATGACGAAATGACTACACTCAATGCTAGTTTTACTAGACATGTACAAACGTTTTTAAATTTTCGTAGAAACATAAACAAATCTGTACATGAATTTTTTGGTGATCCACCAACCGTTGATATCAAACTCGCCGACGTTAACACGAAACTCAATGATATTGTCAGTGGAATCCCTAATATTGTTAGTAAAACTAATCTGATTAAAATTCCTCATAAACAAATTAACAATATCGTGTACACAGTAGCATCAGGATCATCAACATGGACACCACAAAATAATACTCGACAACATACCGCATAAGTAACTGGGTTATACAGGCTGTCCATGTACGGTTTGGAAATTACTGCGGCCAATTCATCATCACCGAACGTATATCATAATCCTCTACTGGTGATGCTAACCAAGGACACCAAAGAAATATTTACGTTGACATCAACGGAAATACCCCCGAGACGTTACTGGTGGTGTCTGGAATTCGTAGCTGAAACTCCTTAATTAATTACTTAACGTCATAATATAATAATGAATCAAACCCTAGTGACGGAGTCACTTATCGACGTTCAACGTCACAGATACAATCAAATATGTAAATGTCAGATTGAATTAAAAAATATCACCGACGATTATACAGTAAAAGTAAAAAAAAATATCGCAGACGTATGGTTGTCATTGATATAATTGTTTACTCAGTTTCTGCTATTATTGCTGGAGCCGGATTATTATTATCAACAATAACAATGACGGCACCTGCAGTTGTAACAATTATCGTTTCAACTTCAACGACTATCGCAGGCATTCTCAGTATTATCGCTAAGAAGATATCTGCATGTACAAATACTAAATTACACGAGTATATAATAAAATTACATACAGCAGCAACGGCGTATTCTAAATTATCGTCATATATTTCCTTGTACCTCAGTGATGGTAAAATATCTGATGAGGAGTTCGCAACGATAATGAAAACATACGTGGAAGCATTCAGAATCGCTAGCGATTTTGGTGACAAAGTCACTCACAATAACCAAGACGAAAAAATGGAGAATTAAATAATAACAATAATAATAATAATGTCAACGTCCTTGACTGAGTCAAGAGAATTACTTGAACAGATCGTCACTAATACAGCACCGTCAAAAACTACTATGATATCATTAAGTTCGACCAATCCTGAGTTTAACGTTAACTTTCCAACCGCAATTCCTGCAAAAGAAATAGCATTAGCGCAATTACGAGTTTATTATAGCTGGCCAAATATTAGATCAAAACCATTTGGTGGACTGCAACCGAATAATTCATTAGCATTCGCTAATAAAAATAAACCTGATGGAACTCCTGACTGGCAAGTAGTTAGTATTCCAACGGGCAGTTATCAAATAGAACAAATCAATGATGAATTTCAACGCAGAATTAAATCTATTACAGGAAAAGAATCAAAAATAGCAATTACTGCCTACGAACCAACATTATCAGCAGCGATTGAAATAAATTCTCCTGATTATTCTGTAGATATTTATCAAAGTTCGATTAGATCCGTGTTAGGCTGGCTTGATGTACCACCAATTTATAAAGGCCCACCAGAACCACAACGATCTGATTTCGTTACAGATAAAAAAATATTTATAAAACTTCCAGAATATAGAAAAATTTACCCATGGATAATAGATCAGAAAATTGCTTTACTTGAACATAATATTCGTTTTACAAAAAACATTGATGGTAAGAAAGGTACAATAGTAACACTTGATGTTGAAGAAATTAACTCAGAATCTAGTTTAATTAAATCTGAACATAAACGTGTACTTAATGATCTAAGAAATTTATTTTCCAACATCAACAATTACTACGATGATGATATAAAAAATCAGATAATTGAAACAATGCAACATTTGAATCAGGTTGCATCAGACTTAGAATATATGAATAAGGATATTGTTAACAGAGGAAAAGATTTAAGGAACAAGAAGATATATATGTTAATAAAATTTATATAGTTAATGAAGACGGCCCAATTCAGCGTGTATGTTATAAACGTTTATTTAAAACAGTATTTCTTAAATTTTATGGAATTACAGAAGAACAGCTACCAACATTTATAATTCCAGGATTTAACTCTGATGAGCTAAAGAAATCAGTTAATGATCTTATTGATGAACACTTTAAAAGAATATGTGATTCATGGAGAAAATTAATCCCAACACCAACCATTCTTAAATATAATAATAATCCGTATGGTGAAGGCCGTCATATCTCACCTGGTATTGTTAATATAACATCAAAGATCGCAGTCAATCTAGTATGTGACGTAATTGATGGCAGCTATCAAGTAGATCTTGAAAAATCCACTCAAGCTCAACAAGGATATATATTATATTCATTCAGTCCTCAAGCGCCCCCTGGGTGGTTAATTGTATCTGAGCCAATTAATCCAGTTTATCTATGTGTACATAATCCGCTATTATCAAGGATACATTTCAAGCTTACTGACCAGGCTGGACATATTCTTGATTTAAGACAAGAATCACTGAATATTAATCTATATGTACGCTCGTAGAACGTCTGAGTAAATTATAAAAATAAAAAAAAAAATCTGATTCTGAAAAAATATATTTATTTTTTTTTTACTGATTTTTCAAAATCTGATGGGCTAAATTACCCATCAAATTATTAAATTTTGCTAGATTTTTCATTTAGTCGTGTAAATACGCCATCAAATTAATAAATTTTGCTAGATTTCTTCAATCTGATGGGTTGAACAGTATTCAAAATCATTAAAATCTGAATATATAATCAATTCCTATGTTGAGGCAATTACACATATAGTGAAGCGAGATAACTCTGTATTCTCTGTATAGTAAATTAAGCAGTTATCTCCCTCGTCGCTACGTCAGCTCATAAGACCACGAAGATATCTTGTTTTCTTTAATTATTTAGCGATTTAATTGTTCTCTGTAAGCAATTAGCTGCCACTGGAGCAGTAATTTGTGATAGAAAAGGATAATATGCGATTATTTTGTGAAGTATGTTTGAAAATCGAAATAAATTCATGTTACAGTTCTACAATAACTGATTTTATTCACTACGCTGTGATATGCTATATATCTGCATGTACAGGTGTGGCATGTTATATTGATCTGAATGTACTATTCAACTGTGTAGAATTATCGTATTTTATGAAGTACGTTTATAAATTGAAGTAAATCTACGCTGCAGTTTTACAATAATTGTGATTTTATTCCATTAGTAAATACGAGTCAAGAGTTATCACGCGTGAGGCAGTGTAAATAGTTATATACCTGTTATGAATATATATATATTCATAACAGGTCGATAGCCGAGTGGTTAAGGCGTTTGCGTGGGGATCCACTAGTGTAGACTCTCTGTGTGTTCGAGTCTCGAAAAATGCTAAAGATATATTATCTTGCATTGGCGACAGATGCTATTAATTGGGGGAACCCGGAGAATTTCCTCGAAATCCACAACAGACAAAATACATTCTCCTATCATACACCCTTGTGGTGGGTGTACTTTTGCACTCCCTGGGGTTTTGTATGGGGAGAGAGTGTACAAAATCTGTTGGACGTAGACAAGATTCCCCCGTCATCACCATTTGTATATATTCATGTCCATAATCATACAATTATGTGTTTGTGCCGTCCGCAAAAAATATAATCAAAATCATAATCATATGTATATATAATCATAATCCTACAATTATATGTTCATTAGGACAAGTTTATGTGTTTGTACCGTCCATTAGGATAAGTTTAGGATAAGTTTATGTTTGTGCCGTCTGCAAAAAATATAATCATAACCATAATCATAATCATATGCATATATAATCATAATCATACAATTATGTGTTTGTGCCGTCCTCAAAAAACAGTCCCCTCTGACTTTCTGAGCCTGCTAGAATGTTGTTTGGCAATCTAGGGGTTCACATGGGGTTATGGGGACTACTATTTTTATAATCTGATTCAGAATTATTTAGAAACTGATTATTATTTTTATTTTAAAGAAATATTTATTATATAATGAACTACGAAAACGTTAATGATATTATTTCTGCTATTGAAAAATTAAAACATGACGGAATAAAGATATCTGATAATCTTGATCCTCAAAAAATTATATGTGATTTTGAATCATTACAACAACGAAAATTCGAAAATAAATACACATTACCTTCCAATTATAGATTCGTGAAATTAATTTATCAATCTATGTTAGAATCCTTGGCAATGGTAAACGACACACAGGTGAAGCTATTTGCACCTCTTGCACGTTCAATCGAAAAGATTAGATCCGACTTGTCTCACGAGTACGAAAGAAAAAAGATTGTGGACAATCGTGTAATGCAATTGAGAAAGATTATGTTATTTGATTCTATCAAAGGTGAAACAAGTGACACTGAGAGCAGCGACAGTGAAGGTGGACCTTTGACTGTGGTGATTGCTAAACAAAACCCTTGGCAAAATTGACAGAGTCGAACTATACAGTAAAAAAAAAAATATTTATTTATTCTGTTTTTTTTTTATTTTAAGTTAAGAGGATAGAGTTATATCGTTTCATTATCTGACGCAATAAGGATATATTCAAATATTACCCGCTGATCGCAATTTTTTGAAAATGCAGATTTGTATGTTTTATTTGCGACAAGTTGTACCGAATATGGGTGGATGCAAAAATATCTGGCAGCTGCATTTATTGATGAAAATATTATTTCTTGGCCTGTTTCTGCATTTCTCGATTTAATAGCTCTCTTTTTAAATACTTTACACCTTCCTGAATTTCCACGTGTAGAATTCTGACTCTGTGTAATAGCTTGCAGGTTACATAAATGATTATTTTTGGGATTTCCATCAATATGATCAAATACAAGTCCATCTTTGATGACCTCATAAAAACATTCGTAGATGAATCTATGTGATAAATAATATTTATTTCCATGGTATTAAATACAAAATAACCAAATTTATTAACACTACCGACTGGTTTTTTTAATCGACAGTGCCTGATTACACCATCTCGAGACGCTTCATAATTTTTAATTATGGGATGCGTTACAAATTCGTTTTGCTCCATTTATATATATATAATATTATTTGTTTAAATCATTGTTTTGAAATCTGGCCAGATAATCTTCTACGGTTTTTATAGGAGATTTACCTGACAATGTCAAGGTATTATTTTTTTTATCGTAATATCGTTTTAATTCTCTGTATTTTTTACCGCCGCATTTTACACATAACTGAGTTTTTCCTCTGACTCCAACACCACATTGCACACACGGTTTTGGTCCTAGACTACCATCTCTAACGCTTTGCTTATGGTAGCTGCAGAATTCATTCACGCATGCTTTGTTACAAGAAGTATATCCGATTTTGAGCCAAATACATCGATTCTTTGTTTGAATCATTATATATATACTAAAATTCAATTTAAATATTTGTCTTAATTATAATATGGAGGAATTATCCGCGATTGAACCTTCCGCCGTCTCAGCGGGAGTTAGATTTGATCTTGACAGACTACCAGAATATAAATTTAGTGTTTCGATGCAAGATCTAGCTTTAACGAATAAGAATATAACTAAACGTATTCGTGAAGCCAAGAGGGAATTTCATGACGATGGTGCGGCTCATGTGTGGTCAACATTCAGAGTTGGAAATGTTGTCGATGCTATAATGAATGACAAACGAGAAAGAATGATTATTAACCACCTTGATGTTCAAAAATATTTTATTTTAATAAAATTTATTGTTAGGACAGACGACGATACTTGGATTATCCGAGACAAGCGTGATCCAGTCCGCATACAGTCGGGAAATAATATTGTTCTCTTAAATAATAAATCCAAACCCGGAATACTGACTGGCATTGACAAACCATATTATGAACGAGCATATCCTGTGACTGCGGTTGTCTATGCAATATATCCGCTGAATAATAAACCTAACGTTGCGGATCTCAAACCGATGAGACTGTCAGAGTCAAGAATAAACTGTGTAGCTGAACGAGTTACAGAACACTTCACAAACGCGATACGTGGTAATGATTTAACAGATTTACGACGTAAAAAAATAAATACATGGGCAGAAGCAGTTAAAGATACTGGAGCATCTATTAAAGATGTTGCTGATCTAGAGAAGAAATTAAGATTTCCAATAGCAGTGAAGACGTTAACCGGAGAGATTTTGTATAAACCGAAATATATAAAAAATGGAAACCCTATAATAATCATTGATCACAATGCACATGCATGGACTATGGCAGTAACAATATTTCCACGAGATAGAACAGTTACATTTTATAATGGTCATATATTTGATTTTATCAGAAATATCAGTAAAAGTGATCCTGTATCTGTTTAGTTGTTTCAAAGTTCAAAATATGATTATTATGATCAGTTTGTACGGCCTGGTGGAGATATTTATCGTAGAGAATCTCTTCATGAGGAGATGAGACATCTTGCACTGAAATATACTTCTGACGATGTCAAAGTTAGGCAATTACTGAATAATTGTTTTACAGTTCCATCAGTTGCTGCTCACTTTGTTCAGGAGAAAAATTTATGGAAACCGACACGATTAGAATTTCTTGAAGATATCCAGAAAAGTTGTATAGAATATGGACACGGTGGATTATGGAATACTAAATACAATTATAGCGACGTTATCTCCGTTGATATGGTAGCGTGTTATTCTGGAAGTTTTCTTGGATACGGAGAATGTTCTGAATACTTTAAGAGATTCGGACATCCATCACATGAGATGACCAGAGTTGCGATAAACGGACCTTTACCAGATTTTGACTTAACCGGATTCGCATATATAGAATCATTCGAGTTTACAGAAAATCTCCATCCGATTACTTATGCTTGGTTTGGAAAACATTTTTCAGAAAAATGTTGGGTTCCAATAGTGCTATTACGATATATGCTTGATGCTGTAATTTTAACATTATTGAAGGTAAATGAAGCGATTATATCGTATCGTCCACAGAAACAAGTTTGGTTACCAGAACCAAATAGATTTAATATTGATGATGCCAGGAAAGAATTTCCTGATCTTAACGAAGATGACATTGTTAAAATATATAAATGCAGAGAGGAAAATAATGAGAAACTTGCAAAAGATCTTGGTAGAAAGATAATCGGTAAATTTACTCAAGGTAGTTCATACGACCATAAACGACACTGTACAAGATCAATTATGGACGATGCTGAACTCGATTTTATAATCGCTGATACAACAGAAAAAAATACATTTATAAATCGAAGTAATGCTTATTTATCAGACGGAACCAAACTAGGTACAATTGTGGGTTATACTGATGGTGACTCACCGCAGTTTACTCATTTAAGATCTTCAATGCTAGCCTACGTTTCGATAAATCTACTGTCTATGATAAATAGATTTCCTCGTTACGCTGTCCGAGTTGCTACGGATTCATTTTATATAAATAAAAAATATACGAATTTGTTAAAACCGCTACTTGGTAATGGTGAATGGGGATCATGGAGAATAAAACAAGAAAATATACTTAGTTATTCTAAATCTGCCGACGTTGAAATTAAGGAAATATATTACAAAAATAATAATCAAGTATCAAAGTCATCAGCACCATCTGTAAATGATCCTGTGGCTAGACATAAGACTGTTTATCTTAACGGATGCAGTGGTTCAGGTAAAACAACTCGTGTGATTAAATTATTCCTGAACAACCATTCAGATATAATTGTTTTAACACCGACACATAAATTCGCCAGAGAAATAAAAGAACGAGGAGTAAAATCATGTACATATCATAGTTTCTTCAGATGGTGCGGAGACACATGGACTCCTGAGCGAATGGGTGAGAAATATATACCTAAGTATATTATATGGGACGAGGTAGACACGGTATCGTTAGAAATATTAAAAATATTCCTTGATTGGTTATTGACAAAGAATACTGCTGTAATAATGTGTGGCGATCATGGTCAACCACCACCCTTTATTGGACAGTCTCCACATGAATGGCTGAAGAATAATGTAGATTATTATGAAGAAATAAATGATGACCATAGAGCTATTGATGAACCACTGAAGGAATTTAAAAGGTTAATCAGACTACAGCCAGATAAAATACAATGTGAGACAATGCGTAAAGTAATTCCAAAAACTGCTATGAATGATTTTTTGAGTTTATGGAGACCTGCTGATTTGATAGTCGCAAGTAGAAAAATAATTCGTGATGAACTGCAGGAGAAATTATTTCTGTTACATAAAGAAAAGTTTTCAGATCTACCTGTACCATTATGTTATCGCCCAGCAGATACTCGACGACAGAACATTGAAGTTGAAATTCCTGGTGGTGGGATACAAAATCTTGTCTTGAATGATATTGTTTTGGTTGCTGTTGATGTTGTTGAGAGCGCATTAAGCATGGATAAAACTCCATGGACGTTAGGATACGCTATAAGTATTCACTCGTCACAGGGATTAACTATTTCTGATACAAATATTTGGCTTGTCGATGACAGAATCGAGTGGTCAAATTTAGTCTATCTTGCAGTATCTCGAGTCAGAAGAATATCTCAACTACATAGGGTTATTATGAATTTTACAGAAAATAATGATCAAACTGTTAGCAATGACGTAATAAGAAAAAACTATCTGGTTATAAGCAATGTGACAAAAAAAATAAGCGTGACTTTGATATTGATACGAATTTATTATAACACTAAAACAACGACAGAATAATCATTGTGCAAGCTGTAACGCAGTAATGTTGTGGCAAGTATTCGAATAATAATCCAAGACAATTTACCGTAGACAGAATTAATAGTGATCTTGGTCATACACGTGATAATGTGATGCTGACCTGTCTTGAATGTAATCGACGTAGAGGTGCTAGCTTACATAAGTGAAGGTGGTGGTAATTGTGTGTCCTCAGGAATTACTTGTAATTGTTCACGCACAAATCCACGTTGAGGAGCCGTAGAATCTAGTCTGTAGGTTGGAGGTCTACCAGTGGATCTTACCACGCTAGAAATTGTATGTATAGTCACACTCCAGATAGGATCAATTGCTCTATTTTTTACCGCCTTCAAGTTCACCAGGTTCATATAAATATCTTACAGTTACATTACCTAATACTGGTTGAGAGGAAGATTCACGTTGTATTGCTTTATATTTCTTTGTAATTGCCTTAGCAGGCTTCATAGAAGTTGCACGAGTAATTTCGTTATTTAACGCAGCTATCACACTTGGTAACCTTGCAACCCATTCTCGAGATCTCTCCCCGGATTTGAAGTCAGTAGATATTTCCTTTGCATACTGATATCCAAATAACCTCTCAGCAAGTGTTCGATTAAATCATTCAACGATTGCCTGATCACGATGAATTTCAGTGTGTCCTCGTCTGATTTTAACATTATGTTTTTTCATCAACGATAATACCGCACCAAGAAATTCTTTACCATGATCAACTTGTAATAATTGCGGCCATCGTAGACCACCACGTTGATAAATTCGCTCAAACGCAGATGCAACTTCAGATGCTGTCTTTGTTGATAATGGTTCCGCTTCTTTATATCTACTTGCAACGTCAACGACAGTTAATGCGTATTTGTATGTGCGTGATTGACGTCTACCAATTTTAATAGTATCGTGTGGTAAAAATAAAATATCTGCTTGATGAACTTCATTAGGGGTGCTGACATCAAAATGTGCATACTGAATTTTTTTAGGTGGTGGTAGATAAATTTGCCATATTGCCTGTCGTGCTAACCACGCTGCAGCAACATCACGTGAGACTTTTGCTGCTTCAGCAAGTTTACTAATCGCTGCTTTACCTCTCCAATATCCTCTTAGGCTATAATAAACAGATTCATTATAATAATTATATAATTAATTACCAGCCCCTAGCATTATTTTACCTTTCATAGCGGTTTTTACTATAAAACTAGCAAGTTTTTTTCTGAGAGATTTGTTAGGTATAGAATTTAACGCATGAATCAATTTCACATCTGCAAGATGCCGTTGTTGTAAATCTTTACTTTTATACGCAACATCATGAACATGACACGCTTGATCAATCTTATTTATTGGATACTCTCCAGGTCTTGGTTGATCTTGATCATCAAGTCGGATATCAAGTCGAGTACCAGGACCACAATAATTATATCCAGGAAGATGTTTCTCACCGGGGTATTTAGCCCATGGAGCTCCTGGTAATTTCCCTAATGAAGCAGCGATATCTCCACCTTTGACTGACAAGTCAAGAGGAATAAATTTATATTTTCTTGTGCCACATTTTACACATTTGCCTGTAATTGCACGTCTTTTATTTTTTGTTGTTATTGTTGTTAATCCAGTGGTGGACGTGGGTGCTCTGCATTGAACACAATATAAATTCATATTATCTATTATATGGATATAATTGACTTCTCAGCGACACGAAAACAAGAGCCAGTAAGGCACCATCCAGCACTACCGAATTCTATCAGAATGATTATAATAGGCCCATCTGGATCTGGTAAGACACAATTATTACTTAATCTGATAATGCGATGGCTCAAGTGGATAAATTATATTTAGTAGCACCATCTGTAGATGATCAACGATGCTATGAAGTACTTAAAGATTTCAATGAAAACGCAAAATTGCTGAATGAAGACGGCAATGATGTTGTTGATTTTGTTACCGATATTGATGAAGCGCCATCTGTAGATGACCTAGATGGATTTATTAATAACCTCGTAGTATATGACAATATTATGTTAGATAAACAATCAAATCCAGCTCGGATATTTTCCAGAGGCAGACATAAAAATACTGACGTGATTTATGTTACTCAGCGATATACACAAATACCTAAAGTGATCAGAGATATCTGCAATATTTTAGTCGTGTTTAATGGAGTAGATAATTATACCTTACAAAATATTTATTATACTTGGTGTTCAGGGGATAATGACATGATCAAGTTTAAAAACTTCTTTTCAAAAGCACAAGCTGTTCCGTTCGGATTTATTACGATAAATTTACATGACCCAAGATCTAGATATCGTATAGGTCTGGATAAAATCTTTGGTTAATTTATAGCAGCAGAGAGGGTGAACGACAAATTTTCCATGCACGAGTACATAAACGATCACTCACAAAATTTTATAAACACGGATGTCAACGGCGAAGTAGCAACGTTTGACGTTATTGACTTTTTTTAAAAAAAAATTTTCGTGTGATCTTTATTTTTTAGATATTTTTTAGCTCGAATCCAATTTGTAGGGTTCACCCTCTCTGCTGCTCATACACATGATAGATTGGATAAACAAGATGTTCAACTGTACTGAGTGATGTTTGTGTTCTTTTTGAAAGTTGTGGGTAATTCAAGTTGTAGCATAATGTTTTATATGTGGATTACATATTGCATGATAAGAAGTAACTTAGCAAGCTTTAAAAAATATTTCTGATTTTAAGGTTATATTTGAGGCAGTGTTGGTGGGTTTGTTTTTTCAGAATAACTCCCATTATAAAGCTATTAATATGGTATTATGTAACCTGTGACAGACTTCTCAAGGTACAACCCAATAATTATACTGAGCCTTTTCGAGTTGTTTTTTTTGGGGGGGGGGGTAATAGCAGTATATGTTCATGCATTTTATACACACACCAACAGTTGGAATGTAGCTTGTTATAGCATCTGCCCATCCATTTCCTTCTTCATTTTCACAAAATAACTTTGGTTTTAAAGCCTCTGCACTTGAAATAAGAACAAAGCCTATTGATTTTGAGGATTGAGGTCCCAATAACTGAAATGGGGGGAAAAAATGGTTGCTGCACAACATTAGTTCTCCATCAGATTTGGATCAAATTTGATGGATTGATTGCACTCTGCATAAAACAAGCAGCTTATAAAATTTAGTCCAGAGGTCAAGGTCACAGTCTAAATGAAGAGAAATGTTTTTCCCCACAAACTAACTTTAGTTGTACATCACAAACCTGTATTCAGCTTTTCTGTGCAGTTTAGATTTAAAGAATCCTACTGATTATAAGGTCAAGGTCACTGACAAAAATAACAAATGCACAAATAATTTAGTTCATGACCATAGACCTTCACCCAGTTTGTGGACAGCTTGCCCTTTGGGTAAGAAAGATACCCAATTATACTTTTGCACTTTGAGTAAGATAGAAACCTAGCTGGTTTTGGGGTCAAGGTCACTGCCACTGAAAGAAAAATATTTTTGCATAGTAACTTTAATTCTTGACAAAAGTGTATGGAGTGCTTGCATTTAGGTAAGAAGGCCTTATGAGGGTGGGATTAAAAGGGTCAAAGATCAGTGTCATTGTGATTCAAAAGAAATTTGTGTTTTGCACAACACTTTTGTACTAAAGTTTCTTGACCCAACTTTGTGGTTAGCTTGCACTTTATGCAAGGGTAAAAAAAACTAGATTTTAGGGTCAGTGCAAGTCTAATTAAAAAAAAATAATGGTTCTTTCAGAGTAAGTTTACCTTTTTAGTCTAGGTCATGAAGACCCATTGATGAATAATCTCTCAAGTCAACCCTATACTTCTCATAATGCCTGTATAAAAGACCACTAAACAAAGAGTGGGTGTATAAGTTCATAGTACTCTTGATGGTAACTGTGCCTAAACAATTGATGCAAAAAAGTTCTAATTTTTACGATTCAAGGCACATCGATGAGAAATTGTTTTAATAATGAACGGCGCATTTTACATTATTTCCTTTGTCTCCATAACGTTGGTCAAATGTGCTTTTACATGCCAATGAAAATTATGAAGAAAACTCAATGGACCACAAAGATTTGTCCTGTATGAGCAGGTATCCTTTCAATCATGAGCTTAGACTAAATTAGGTTTCACTGTATTTGACTATCCATATTCTGCCAAATGTTTAATAAACTCGGCAAACTTGTCGTTTTGTGTTTAAACAGAATATTTGTGACAAGTTTAACATGTATAAAGAAACAGTATTGATTAGAGGCTTGCATGACAACTCCAGCTTGGGAGGTTTGTGGAGTCTGAATTTCATATCAATGTGCGCATTTCAGAGATCATTTACCTTAATTGGCCAATCAACAGTGCACTTTAATGGATGTCAGCTGCTAGGTCAGCAAGCTCTGAACCAGTCTTTTGTCAAAAGTCTTGCACATTCATTTGTTTAATGCTGTGGGCAACATGATCAACTTATCATGAGCAACTGATGAGATTGGGTACTGACAAAATAGTGTGGAATTTGGTACTGCACTTTTAACTGCTTAGGTAAATAACTGATGAGACAATGACAATAGAAATGTCTTAGTTATGATTCAAATGGATTGTAAAATATTTATTCAACATACAATTTGGCAGTGAGACAAGGAATTTACATATTTATTGGAGAGATACAAAATGCACTTAATTTTTGGGACTACATGGAAGAACAAAGACGGTATGGCATTGAAATTGATGTACCAGACATTTATTCATTCTCAGATTTTACTTTCAACCTGTGATTTCTACAAAGGAATACTAAGTGTACAACAGAAGTACTCTTTGGTACTGCAAGTAACTGTCCAATTCAAAGGGCCACGTGAAATAAACTTGACAAAATTTAAATTATACGTCATATGCTCTATACTCAAAAGATGGTACCCTTAAACATTGACCCTAAAAAATCTTCAAAAAATTAAAGTAAACAGTGTCAAGTTGTTTAATGGAAGGTCAAGGAACGAAAGTGAAGAAAGAAATGTTTCTTTAAACATTGTGAAGAACCATATTTTGTCTATGGGTTGTTCCATTTAAACATACATGGTACCCAGGGAAGGCCATTTTTAAAAAATGTATGCCAGGGTACTTTGATTTCACAGAGTTCATGTTAAAATGATAAGAAAATACTAAACTGCATCTATGGGTGAGTATCCCACTTCAAAAGTGACTTCCCTGGGTCCTTGTATGTTCTAATGAACAGCCCTATGTTAACATAACAGCTCTAACTGTTGAAAAGCAATAAACATGTAATCCATCTATTCTAAACCTCAGTACACACATTATTGTACATTTGTAAGTAATTTCTAGCTAAACACTTTGTATAACAATACAGACTGCAAAAGAGCTGTTTCAGTGAATAAATGGGGCAGAACACTCCTCAGTACCACTCTTGTTAACAAAAATCACAGGCACTAAATTTCAATTCTGACAATACAGACCCTCCCTTTACATTCATTTTAGTGGTGTATGCAGTATTAAAGGGACACTGTATTTTGTTTTACTGCAGTAACTTTTTATTTTAATCCACAATCTGCCTTTAAATGACTGGCCGATATTCTTTACTGCAAAAGGTCAGGGCAGTTTTAGGAACAGAGTACTAACCAGTTCATGTTCTTTTATTTCAAAGTTTCTGTCCAAGTTTTTATAGCCCTGAATGCTGATCAAACTGTATTTTGATACTGTACTTAAAGATCAAATATATGGTGAATAACAAGCTAGTGTAAGAAACTAAGTGAGATAAATGGCTGTAATTATTGTTTATAATGTGTATATAAGAATTAAATTATATTTCAGTCCAACTCTGTCTTCTCCTTCTATATGACATGAAAATTGAGATAATGGATGCACATACCAACTACAAAATACAGTTCCCAAATAAGCACTCCATTTCATTAATCATTTTTGAATGGAAGCATGAGTCACTCCATTTCATTACCTGCTTTTAGATGGAAACACATTAATTTCCAGTATACTGAATCTGTTTATGCTAGCCTCTCTTATATTGGCCTAGTGGTTAGAGCGTCTGCCTCGGATGCAGGAGGTTGTGGGTTCGATCCCCAGCCGAGTCATACCAAAGACTTACAAAATGTTACTAACAGCCATCTCGCTTGGCGCTCAGCATTAAGAGATTAGTGTTAGGACTGGTCGGCCTGGTGTCAGGATAATGTGACTGGGTTGGAGATCATGCTACATGTCTGCGGCATGATGCCCCAGTGCTAGACATCACTATAAACTGCCACACTGCAGACATCGTACCAATATGACCGAAAAATTGTTAAAGCTATGTTAAAAATCCAAAAACACACACACACTCTCTTCTATTATTTTATTTCTTCTTCCAGTGTTTGACTGGGACATTATTTAATCAACTTGACCAATGCAAGTTGTTTATGTCAGCCAAGTTTGTATTCCAAACCACAGGACAAGTGAACAATCCATTGACTCTTTATACATGGAAATTAAAAATATATTAACTCCAGGTGCAATGCTCACTGGGAGCATAATAGAAATAGCAAAATTTTTTTGTATCCAGAGTATTTCTGTTTTCCTTTATCAACAAAATACATGTTTTTTTAAAATGTGTATTCACTTAATGTAATTCAGCAGTTATTTATTAAGGTGTTGCCAGTAAAGGTATAGCAATTTTAAACAGCTTTAAAGAATAAAAACATTTTCCTTTAAATGTAGTACAAGTAGTTGGGCTGGTCAAATCAAGGAATTTTAGAAGGGATAGGTCCATGGGTCCCAAAGACAACTTGCTTCAGCTTGAGACAAACTGCCCCAACTTGGCAACTCCCACAGACTTCATTACCATACAAGGAATTTCCAATTTTCTGTTCAACTCGTACATTATATGCCTCCTGTTGTGTGTCTGCATTACATTATTATTTCCATTATTATGCAAGCTGATATTAGTAACCACTGACATGATGGACTAAATTTGTCTGAAAGAGCAGATGACAGTCATCTTTCAGCTCTGATTCAGCAAATTTTATTATTCAGCAGGTAGGTGCTCATTACTCACCACCAACTAAATGTATTTTCAAGAAAGAAAACTAGTCATCTTTTAGCTTTGATTCTACAGTCTTTGCTTATAACTGGACAGTTATTTTTTTAAAATAAAAATTAGTAATAACTCATTCTGGGACCTAATAATTCTGAGCCCAATCTTTCTTGAACACTGTCTGACATATTGGTGCCTTCATTAATCCCAATCTAACATTCACTCCTTCACTCCCACATTACCTTCAAATTAAAAGCATTAACTGGTACCACTTTTGATAATACATAGCTGCCAATTCTTGGATAAAAGAAATGGAGGTCAACATTAACAACTTAAGATGAATTGTGCATTGTGAAATAACCTTTCTTTCACAGTAAAAAAAAAAAAAAAATCATAAAAAAATCCTTTAATATTATAAAAACAATTTCATGATCAAAATTTTTTCTTAGATCTTTTTTGAAAAGTGTGCAAAATGTGTTATGCATCCACTGCAAATACATAGCTTCTTTCCTCATCCATACTACATAATATCCACTGTATTACACAGCTTCTTGCCTGGTCAATACTACATAACATTCACTGCATTACATGGCTTATTGCCTGATGCATACGATGTAACATCAACTCCATTAATACAGCTTCTTGCCTGTTCAATAATACATAAAATTACTGAATTACACAGCTTCTTGCCTGGTCAATACTACATAACATTCACTGCATTACACAGCTTTTTTGCCTGGTCTGTTCTAAGTAACATTTATTGAATAAAATAAACAGAGATCAAAACATAACAATGCATACAACTTTTGTTGCTGCCTTTATTTTCTCACCTTATTTATGGAGCTCTTAACCTGCACTAAATTTGGGGAAAGATGACCAAAGTTTCCAGAGCAACTTGTTCAAATTATGGTCAAGACGCCTCAACATACAGATAACAAAACTACAGGGCAAGTTGTCCACTATTTTACTTTAAAAACATTCTAGCTATAATTTTCAAACATTAAATTGATAAAACTGCATCAAAATGTAGTCATGACCTCTTACAGTCTGCAGGTTATATTCAATGACAATCTTGTTCCTTGTGACGAGAATAAAGCACTTTTTATCATTCAACTCGCATCCTATTCAATCTAATGAAAGGTATGCTCAGCCCTTCACATTTTCATACTAAATTTTTAAAAAAAACCTCATACCTGATTGGAGACATGGCATTACAGAGTAACCAAGTGAATGTGAACATGTTCCTGATGGGAAACATGAAATTATAGTGACACCAGGCTAATGTGAACATATTCCTGATTGGAAACCTGGAATTACAGTGTAACCAGGTGAATATTAACTTTGCAAATACTGTGAATTCATTTATTTTCATTGGTATCAATTTCTGAGGGTACTGTTTTAAAATGGCATTTTCAAAGGCACTTAAATGTGGATTTGTGAAGTGATCATACTGTTTCCACAGAACAAATTTATTAGTTGGGTCTTTAATTTCAGATTTGCAACTACAAAATCTGAAATTTGGTACCCCACAAAAAAAAAAAGTGGTAGTAATGTGTGACCAACTGCATTTAATTTGTTTTAGCAGCACTTTTAACACATTATTGCTATATAATGCCAAGGAAATGGGAGTTAAGTGCCTTTCCCAACTACACACAGAGACAGTTCATCCAGGCTTGTCTGGGCAGGTATCAAACCAGTTATCCCTGATTGTGTCTCTGATGCTTTACTAAGCTACTGTGGTGTCCATCTGCAAATTGTGAAGACAAAATATTACACCAGTATATTATAGTTCACTATTCATTCCATCTATTATTCTGAACTCTTTGATCAGCTGGTTTATTATGCAGTGCAGATCTGGATCTGCAGTTTCTCAGATGAGGACACACATAATGAGGATGAATATGCTCTTGTAATCAAGTGGCACTACAACCCAAAATAAGGGAACAAGTAGCTATAAATTTATGTCAGTCTTGATGGGACTGCTGTATACACACACCCTAATACCGAAGCAGGACGTTTTGGCGCCGCCGTTTTGGCGCAGAGGATGTTTTGGCGCTTATTAACATGAACGTATTTCTCAATAAAAATAGTACATTGTTTGCACGAAAAACATTTATTGTTAAAGCATTCATAAAAAAACGTAGTACATAAAGTTGGCAAGAAAAACTTTGTTATTTTAATATATTTAAGCCTATAAATAAACTTAGTTTATCAAAGTATTCAAAATTCAATTTATCAGACTTTTTATATGTTATGTTATATATATGTATATATATATATATATATATATATGCAACGCCGAGCAGTGCTTTACAATGAATTCGCAACGTGGATTAGTGTCACTCGTGGAGTTATAATTGTCGTGATAACATACCCTATCAGTTTCAATACGGTAGGTTAGTGCGATGTTGTTGTATGTTGGCACGATGTGACAAGTAATTAGTCCCACTTACCTGGTATTTAAACCATGTAGGTAATTGGCACGCCAAAATGGCCGGCACCAAAACGGCTCTGTGCCAAAACGGTCATGTTTAAAAGTCACGTACCCCTCTAATACAGTCAGTGCCAGTTATATTAAAGCTTTGCTTGCAGGTTTAACTTAGATTATTTTATCTCTGTGACTAAGGAAAGCAATTCTGTTTGTTCGCCATTTGAAGTTCATTATGTACTACCTGCAATACTTAAGCATAAACGACTCCATTGAGAAAAGACTTCAGAATTCTTCCACTTGGAGCAGAACAAATTTAAAAATTGCAACATCAAATGAAAACTGAAGATAATAAAATCAATAGGTGCAAACAGCTGATTTGCTGATTTTCAGCAAATGCCATTTTATTTACATGAAATCAGCAACAAATTTCCAAGAGAAAATAAGTTATATTAATAAGAATTCTGTGATCTCTGAAATATGTGGAACTGAAGAGTTATAAATGTACAATACAGTGAGCAAGATTAATTTCATGTGATTCCAAAGAACACAGAATAGTACATTATCTATCAGTACATTTGGAAAAATTGAAGACAAAATACTAATTATACATGAATATATACCATGCATAAAAGGGTAAAATCTGCCTCATCAATGGCACACAGGAAACAGTTCAAAACATACCAAAACAACAGGACCCAGTGGACCTGATATCACTCACCTGGAATACATTGGACTAAAAAGCTAGCTGTTGGTTGAAAGATGTCTATGCTGGGACAATTTTTGGGTGTTTGGAATAAATTTTGGTTTATGGCCATGTTTAACTGTTTCAATTTTTATTAACTTCTGTTGGACTATATGGTGCACTGCCATCTTATTAGGAATCTGTAAGGTGTTCACATATTTAGTAACAATAGCTATACTTGATGAGATGAGGTTTTCCACCTAGTTGCTATGGAAAGCTACATCATTAGTAGGGAGATGCATCAAACTCAATTCTGGCACAGTACATCCGAAAGAATATTCCTACCAAGATAAAAGCTTAATCCAAGTTAGATGAGATAGACTGGAGAGTGCCAGCTGGGGAAGAAGTCAAAAACAGGTTTTTATACCTGGCTTCCATTCAAGTCACACAAACTGCTCAGTATTTTGTGGCTTTGTGGGTTTAATTTTTCAGCACAAGATTGGTCAGGCATGGAAGCCAGCATATTTGCTCAAGGGCATGGGAAGAACCACCAACCAATGGGCAGCTGAGAATTGCCAACCTGTATCAAATAATGGCCTGTCCGTGTCTGATCGCAATCCAGGTTTCATATTAGATTCAGTAAAGTTGGTAAAGAAACCAGTCTAATTTTACACCAGTAATTCTGATGCTTTAAACTGCCCCTGATTTTCATGTAAAACTCCTACATGATCAAGGTGTTGTTGTTGTAGAGTTTAACACCATTTTTCAGCACAAGATATGCAATACATGGCAGCCAGTGTAACTGGTGGAGGAAGAACCCTGGAAAACCCCAGGAAGAACCACCGACCTACAAGAAGCTACTGGCAGGCTTTCTCACATACCCATGTTAGCCAAGTCTGAGACTTGAACCCACGCAGACAGAAGTGAGATGGCAGTGATCCAGAATGGTAAACACTTTAAACCACTTGGCAACTCGGGGCCCCCAAGGTGTTGTTAATAGCATTTTTATCAAAGACAACCAATAAATAAATCACTTTGAGAATGAAAGGGAAAATAAGTCTAAAGCATTTAAACAATTAGCATAGAAGTATCAAATGGAATATGTAAATTATTGGGAAAAAAGGTGGAAGGGCAAAAATTGTGTTCATTTAAGTATGCCCCTTGGTGACAGAGATGAATGTCATCACCACTTAAAATTGAAGAGGAATAAAAAAACAAAACAACAAAATAACCAAAGATTATATTATGCTGAGAGATCTATGCCTTTGAGCTCCATAAGGTTTGGAAATGTAGTTTCTCAAACTGTACTGGTGGTAATTAAGGTCCAATGTACTCTACAAACTCTGAAGTTGCACCAGTCTTGGATCACACTTCTGAACATTACAGCAGTCATCTTTTGGCAAAAGCAGTCAAAATGACCAGCTTAGGAAGTCAAACTGGCACTATTTTGATGTATGATAAACAAGACATCATAAATGATCAACATAAACCCCTTTCTGATGTGACCATTTATTCAACAGAAGTAGTGTTAACAGATCTTTAAATTGGCCTTTGTGATGTCCATGCTGGACATTAGATTGGTAATAGTTTTATTTCATTATTAACTAGACATCATAAAATTCTGGTGAAAACCCCATGTCAATACAACTTTCCGTTCCAACTGACTAGCATTAACAAGATTATCAAGATGGCTGCTATAGGAAAATACTGGACATCAGACTGGCTGAATTTTTATTTAGGACCAACTAGACATCATTACAAGTCTTTCAATGAAAATACCATGCTGATATGACCATCCATTCAGAAGTAGCAATAAGATTTTCAAGATGGTGATTGTGGCAGCCACACATGAAGTCAGATGGGGACAATTTTTATTTTGGACCAACCAGACATTATAAGAAGCCTCTTAAAGACCATCCTTTCTGGAGGAGCAGTGATAACGGTAGCATGGCCACTGCTGCAGCCATATTGGATATCAGATTAGCAATCTTTTCATTTTAGGACCGACTAGACACCATAAGAAGTCTTTTAAGTTAAATCCCAAAAGTTGACACATCTATACAAAATAGAAAAATTGAGAAAATGGATTGCAGGTTTAATCAGGTGATCTAAATATTCATACAGATAAGCCTACCAAATTTGATCTGTCTGCTTCAAGTGATTTTTGCTTGGTTGTGCTTACAAAGAAAGGTTCAAACACTTCAAATCTTGTTACAAAATGTGATATTTTTTGAAAGACATAAAAATAGAAAGACATAAAAATCAATCACCTCATCTACATAATACAACAAGCGTATAAAAATTCACTACCTCAAGTAATTTGGTCTTCAATATTGTGTACACGTTTTTTTACCTGCTAAAGCACCTAGAAACTTTAAAAATCTTTTTTAACATTTCAAACTACAGACCAGAGTAAACAGGAACTAATCCAGTCTTGATACCAACCCAAGGTACTCAAATCTGGTCTGGCTTGGCTGGTTGTTTTTTTTTAAAAATCTAACCTACTTAACAAAAGTGACAGACAGACAGATGGATGGACAGTACAAAACCATACCATAAAAACATTTGGCCAGGCAAGCTAAAACCACACACACACACACCTGAACAAGAGAATCAATGCAGCAATGTTAGCAACAATCAAGACAAACACATTCCCATCACAAATTTGTTTGGAAACAAAAACAAACTCAATGGAAACAGTTCCTTTTTTCTCAGACAACAAATGCAGAAATGTACTTTTAAAGTTTAAAGGTCTTTTTTTACAAAGACTTCTAACAATCTGAACTGGGATTAAAACGAGCTGAAATACTGAAGATATTTATAAAAGGCACAGGAGAACTGACTAGACTCCTTAAAAAAGCTTAATACACAAAAATGTTTGGATTTCTTGGGCAGGACAACTACAGAAGACTGACTTTGTGTACCGGTAGTAGGGAAAAAAGGAAAATCATATTCTGGTACCTGTATACTTCAGACTGCTACAAAAGTTGCATGGTACCCAGGATAAATAGTACCTGGATTCAGAATCTAATTCTTTGGTGATGGAGTATGATGAAGTGATTTCACTTCTATTCATAATTATCTTCCACAGGTGACAAACATTTTGCTAAATAATCAAACTGCTCTAATGATGAAAATCTCAAAAAAAAATCTTGTATCTCTATTTGAATAGATGGAGCCTGATATAGCTTATAAAAATGGGTCTTCCAATGGGTGTACCAATGTCAACTACAGTCTAGGTTGTCTAGCTTTTTCTCAAGGCACAGTCTGCAACTTCAGAAACCTGATGGACTTTTAAGAATTTGCTTGCTGGAAAAGAATCAGATTTTTTTTAACATTCTCTCCAAATGTGTGAACAGACATTTAATTCCAAACAATGAAAATTAAATGTCATGGTATTTTATTGTCCTAATATCTACTGTCTTTTCTGACGCAAATGTAATAAGTTCAGAATCTAGATGAGCGCAGGAGAAAAGATACTAAATTTCATGATGAAGCTACAGAAGTAATTTTTGATTTTCTAGTGTTTCAGTAACAAATGAACATATCAGCCAGTGCATAACCATTATTTTTTCACTGCATAATCATTCTTACGTTGTCAATCACTAAGAAAAAATAAAACATGCTTGAGAAATAACACTGAAAAGAAAAGAGATATTTAGTAACAAAATCCTGTCTGATCAGCACTTGAAATTTCAATATTTTAAACTTGTTAATATAGAGAACTGGAAGGCCTGTAGCTAAACTGGTCTAATCATTTATGGACAAAGCTTATTCTGCTCATTTCAGTAAATTTCTCTTACTTGACAAGACAGGCCAGTGAAAAACTTCAAAAATGGCTATGCAGATTTAAATAATAACATACAACTGAAAATGTAGGGAAAAACTTATTTTGTCTTTATTTCGTCTTTCTTACCATACATAAATGAGCTCCAAGACCTATATTTGCATCCTGCCTTTCTAACCACAAATGGAAAAAACCAGTTTAATTACTTTGCATATGGGCATGGAACAAAAAATAATTAATATGCTCATTTAACTTATTTGTCAGTAAAAAGACTTCTAAATTAAATTTGACTAAATTCACTTTCACATTTATTTTTCAAATTTAACAATAATCCTTATTAATTGACATTGGTCTTACCACTAAGTATTTTGCTTTTTATATATTTAATTTGCATTGTTTGTTAATTTGCTTTTCTTCTAATTCATTACATGCCGTGGGTTATGTAAAATTGTATTTTTTTTTCTATCTGACCTAATCAAGTTCATTATGTAAACAACATTGTTTATATTTCTCCAAGTGAAGGATAAATATTAGGATCATTATCTTGGTCTGAGTTAAGGACATTGTGTTTACTATGTTCTTTATTAAAATTTTTGTAACAGACCTTCTAATTATGCTTAGATTTTTCTACAAATGAACTTTTGGCCCTCGTCCAGGTTATTCCTTCATGTTTTAGCTTTGTTTTTTTAAAAATCTTGTTTATTGGATTATTAGTCATTTGTGTGAAAACAACTGAGCACAATCAAGTTGCATTACTGTTGTGCAGTATTATGGTTTGGGTGAAATTATTTAAATTATTCTTCTCTGGAAATACAAAGTGCTCAAAAATACTATTTTTGGATGTACAAACTTGGATTTATACTAACATTCAAATGTCACTATAAATTATAAATAATCATTTTATATTTATAAATTATACATAAAATTTCACTAAAAATATTCTTGGACTGTATTATTGTGATCCAATGAAAGAATGTTGGCACATCGCCTTGACACAGGCCATCACAGGCACATCAACACTTCCAGCATTGGATTTATTTTGGAATACCACTAAAGTTTATTCAGAATTTTAATCATTAGAACTTGTGTTAGAAATTCTGGTTATTATTTGGGATTTGTTTTGCAATACTGTAAGTTTGGGTTTTGTTTTTTTTTTACATTTTCACTTTGTATTCCAGGGGATTAAATTATCTGTTGAATTTTACAAAGCTTGTTGGTTTTCACTCTTTTCTAATACTTATTTTAAGATCATAAAGTCATAACATAGTGATACTCTTGAATAAAAAGTATTTCTAAGTGATATTAATTTGTCACCAAGATCTTTCTATAACAAGTCTTGAGGAGTTTTGAAACTGTTTCAAAAATAACCTCTCTCCTAATCAATGCTAAGGACTTCAACAGGGTTAAAATACCACAGTAATTAGTTTTAACTTCACCCTGCACACTTTATTTAAAATTTTAATCAGCCCCCCTGTGCCTAATTATACAAAATATATGAAATTACCAGTTTATACTGATATTCTGCAGATTCATTAACCATTAAAAATACCAATATTGGTTACACTTAATTTAACCAGCATTTATTCCCCCTTGTATCAGGGCTACATAAGAATATACAAACATACATCAATATGTTCACCATTTACATGCAAAAATATCTGCAGCCATCTGACACAATTTATATACACCTCTCTGTACATGTATTCAACATTACAACTTCTGCATTATCTGTCTGAATGACTATGACTTTACCTTAATTATGAAGATGTAAGATAACATCCTTGGAAGAAATATTTAAATACAAATGCCAACCTTACATCTTCAATTTCAATCTTGTAGGTATAATTTGTCCATTCAAGAAAAAAACGTTGATGAGAAAGACCCAAAAGTCTTGTATCTCACTCTTTTTGAATTCGTTGTCAAAACTAATATGGCAAACTGGTCCATACATCTACAAGCAGTTTCAATTAAATTAAGTGTACAATCCCACAAGATGAAATTATTTCTCTTTAACTCAAATTTTTAATCTCTATTATAAAGAAACCTAAAATGTCATTAACAGTTTGATTTTTTAAACATTTGTGTATCCACCTTAGATACAAATCTGCTTTAGTGTAATATGTTTGACCTGTTGATAGACAAGGGTTCTACATAATACTACGTCTTGACTGTCAACAGAAATACAATTATATATGTGTTCAATCAGTGTTATATGATCTATGAAAATATTTAAACAAATCTCAACATTGTTAACAAGGTCACCACAGGTGCTCTCCACCAGACAAGCAACACCTAAAAATGTACATGTCACTATAATGCAGGTATAACAAAAAATTCCAAACAAGTCTTTCAAACAAAGTATACAGAATTTTCATCTTCTCCAATTATAATTTTGCAAAAGTGGTCACACTTCAAACAAGCAAGCCTACAGCAAGCAACATGTCTGCTGAAGAGCTCATATGAACACAGCATACATTATATAGGATAATATATACAGCAATTAGTATTAATGATGAAGTGTGGTTCAAAAAAGGTTATTGGCATATAATTCTATACTCAGTAAGATGACCTGAAGAGTGAAATGCACTGGTAACTATCTACAGACACTGTAGCTATCATACTTTAAAGCGGTCTCTTGCTGTTGAGCCTTGTTTTGTGGCTGTGTCAGAGTGTGCCTGCAATAAAGGAGTAACAACATGTTAAAAACGGCAATTGCACTTTAATGTGTTTTGCAAGACAAGTATAATGTAAATAATTACAGCTACATAGAGTTTCAGCCTGGTTAAAGAAAAATGGGACCACCTGACACTCTCAGTGTATCCCCCAGGGTGTAAAATTGAGGGTTAAAAAAAACCCTTGGTGTCAGAACTGGGGGTCAAATAAAAAATGTGGGGGTCAAAAATGTACTGACAAATTTTCATCTGACCCATACTTTTTCAGCTTGAAATAGGATATTGCAACTTGCACAACATGCTCTCACTCTAAAAATACAAATAAACCAACACGCACAATTAACACACAAATGCATTGTTCATTCATAGGATAATTTCATTAGTTCATTTTCCTTTTAGTTTAAAGTCGTACTTTTAACAGCCTCCTTATAATCTCTTTGTAGCAATATTAAAGACCAACACATTACATATAAACCAATACAAAAAGCCAAATAAATCGTTCTAACCAAATGACAATTAATTTACTGCCTGTCATAAAATGTGTACTATCATCGGTTTCATTGTATTTCATCCTAAAACACATTTATCCAAAATTCGAAGAGGCAAGTGATTCATCTTCTCCTTAATAAGTTACACTTGAACTTTTTGATCTTTCTTTTGTTGCTGCTAAGTTAAAAAGCAACAAAATCTTCAATGTGATAATGTGTTCTACATATATCTTGTTAAAGTTAAAAACCCACAAAATCTGCAATGATCCCATGACTTTGTAATCCAAATAATGGATTTGTCTTTGCAAGTTTACAGATTTCTTTGTTGTGAAAAAATGTCTTGGGTGATAATGTGTTCAACAAATATCTTGTGGTGAACAAGGGCAGATTTTTTAAAAATTCTTAAACCCTGTCACGAAAGGATTATTCACTTTTGCAGTCTCTGCAATCACGCAACCAGAAGTCACACTGGTAATCCCAATGGAAGTGCTGTATTCCAGTCACAGGAATTATTTTCTCCATTTTTCATTAAAGTTAGATCCACAGCTACTCTTTTGTGTTCTGCTTTTTTCACTTTCATGGCTAATGATTCTTTGTGCGTGCCATTTTAATCTGGAGATCACTTTCTAGTGCAACAAGCATTGAGGTCAAACATCTGGACGACATTTTGCTGAGCTCGATGGAAATCGTGTGACAGCTCGCGAGGTATGGGGAAGCTACTCTGTCATAACATTGCCTATGCTAGTCTGGTTCTCTATTTCGTATGCTCCATATAGCGGAATGCAACGCAGGGAGCATAAAGAACAGGAAACCAGACTATGCCTATGCGCGAAACATAAAAGATGCCATCCCTCATCCTAACCACTGGATATTAAATAAATCCTGATTGCATTTTGCAAATCCTTTGCATAAAAAAAAATGCATGGCAACAAAACATGTGCGTCAATTTTCTCCAGCGTGCGTCCCTGACGCACAAATGTGCGTAAAGGGAAACACTGACTCTTCACCAAAAAGTAAACCAATTATTTATAAAGCCTAATTTACCTTTTATAACAATGAATAAAATCTTCTTTACTTTAAGCCTGGTATATCTGTGGGCAAACTGAACTGCTGCCCGTATGCAGATACCATAAAAATATCGATCAGGATATTGATGTCTACAGATATCAAATCTAAGCCAATCATGATCACGTGCTAATCGCATCAGGTAAATAGCACAAGTTATAAGCTAATACATAATGGATTTACATCACTGTAACTACATCAGTGAAACAAGCATTACAACAGGCTTATCTGAATGGAAAAGTCTGTTGTTAATAGTGGACACTGATGTGAACAATATAGTGGCTATTCAATAGTTCCAGTCTCATAGACAGTTCAGACTCGTAACCATATATATGATTAGGGCAGCCTTAATTACAATATAATTCATTCAGGTTTCATGTGGAAGAGTGTATATATATATATATATATATATATATAAACATTTGATTGTCAAATCTGGCAAATTCATGATTGCTGTTTATGTGTGTGTGTGTATATATATATATATATATATACAGCAATATCATGAATTTGCTGAATTTAACAATTAAATTTTCTGCAGGAGTAGAGTGTGTGGTTTGGGATTTTTAACATTGCTTTAAAAAATTTTCAGTCATATCGCTACGATGTCTGCAGTGTGGCAGTTTATAGTGATGTCTAGCACTGGGGCATCATGCCGCAGACATGTAGCATCATGTCCCACCCAGTCACATTATCCTGACACCAGGCCGACCAGTCCTAATACTAACCTCTTAATGCTGAGCGCCAAGCAAGGCAGCTGTTAGTACCATTTTTTAAAGTCTTTGGTATGACTCAGTGGGGGATCGAACCCACGACCTCCCGCATCCGAGGCAGATGCTCTAACCACTAGGCCACTGGAGCGGTGCAGGAGTAGATGTGTTTATCATACGCTAATATGCATGTGCTCTGACTTTATGACATAATGTTATGAAAGTGTTCTGACATGGCCATCTCATTCATTTAACAAATTAAAGTTCCACAAAATCAAGCTTAAACCAGTGCGCAAATTTGTTTATTAATGTCTTTTCTGATACTGAGGAATACATTCCATATTATGATTTTTATATACAAAAATTAACTACCTGTAATTCAGTAAGGTTCACATAAAAAGTTAGCCCTTTGTGCTTTTCACTGTTGATTACCTTGACAAATACAGCTCTAACTTTACCTAAATGCATTTAAATAAAACACAGATCAATTCAAAGACTGCCAATGCCCACTAGCAGAATTTCATTAAGGACAATTATTTTGTACTTTACCAGCTCACCATCATAATGCTGTTGCCGAGAGATCTATTTCAAAATATTTTTGGCAGGTTGCAACTAATGATCCTCATCGAAAAGCACACAATTCGTGATCTCTGATTCATAATCAGTGAGAAAGAATAATGTAAATGCCAGTACTTTCTGTAATAGTGACTTTCAGGTCTTTCATTATAATAGCTCCACTCTAAGGAATACCTCACAACCAATGTCACTTGCATATATGTGTACTAGACACAAGAGCTCTCATCCAATGTTGCAAATTCACATCTTAGTGTTCATACTGCTGTGTATTTCTGCCTCACTTGGCAGTAAAGATCACACGAGCAGTTCTCAGCTGATGTTTCGTTCCAAATGTAACTAAAATATAGCACAACACTCTACTGTGACACAAGAAAATGCAAACTAATGCCTGTGACAATACTGCTCTACTTGATGATATTATATTAAAAACTTTATGTTGCAGACACTGTAAAATATTACAATATGTATATTAAGTAGATGATTGACAGTTGTGCTCAAACTAGCTGACAATTAAAAGATGTCATATAAATAACATCTTAAAACAACTTCAGTTGTAGTAAATAAATTTATTCTATGTTTTTGGCAATATATTAAAGAACGTGTTAATTTACAGCCATTAAAGAAATCACAAACATAATGTATCTAATAATAATGATATGCATTTTGTTTGCATATTAATACTTTGTAAAGGAAAGATAAGATATACAAAAGATTCAGCAGTGCAGCTGGCAAAAATAATATTGTATTTGCTACATGTCAAGAAATCACCCTAAAAGTATTTAAATCCATGAATGAAAGAGAAACTTTTTGATAAAAGTTTATTTTAAAAGAAAAATTTAATTTTCTTTCATTTCTACACGACGTGATAAAAGAAAACAGAGTCCACTGCAGTTGATGATAAAACTGTTGATGGTTTCCATATTAGATTTGTCTCGTGTATAGAGATACCTGTATTTGTAAAATGTATTCTAGCTTGCAAAAGTAACTGCATGTGCTTTCATAAATAAAATCTGTTTCACAACAATCTTCAATCAAAAAACTCAGTTTTCTGTTATTCTCACTAAGTTTTACTTCATTGCATAAACAGTATTTCCTTTAAACTAAAATAGGTTGAACACATCGAATTCTTTAAAAAAAATGAAGGCTTTTAGTTGGATAAAAAAATTTGCTAACATTATTATTATAAAAAGTCTTCTAAAACTTTCAAACAATGAGAATATTTTTGGACACCACAACAACCAAAGTAAAGCAATAATTATTTATCAATTTCAGTATCATTAGAATTGATTCCTTATTAACAAACTATAAGTCAATGGAATTATATTTTATACTAAGACAATTTGTGATTAACAATAATAAAGAAATATTGCATTATCTAAGTATTACAATAAACTGAAATGAATGGATATTTTTTAAAGTAAAATTTTAATTATCTAGCTTAGACATAAAAATAATAATCAAAGGATATAAGTAATATGTAGACAAAAATTTTACATGGCTTTAAAAAATTTAAGTCTATAACTACTATGTCTGCCGTGAGGCAGTGTTTAGTGATGTCTTGCACTGGGGCATCATGCCACACACATGCAGCATCATGTCCCACCCAGTCACATTCTCCTGACACCAGTCCAAACAGTCCTAACACTAACCTCTTAATGCTGAGCACCTAGTGAGGCAGCTGCTAGTACCATTTTTACAAGTCTCTGATATGACTTGGCCAGGGTTCGAACCCACGACCCCCTGCATCCAAAACGGGTTCTCTTACCACTTGCCCATTGGAGCAGTTGCTTTAAAAAAGTCTGCATTGTTCTGAAACAATGCAGATGGAGCAGTTAGAAACAAACCAGCATCAGTAACAAGGCCATGCAAAATCATCACAGCATTACCAGGGTCAAGATTCTCCTCTTTGATAACTCCAACCATATTCTAACATCACAGAAGAAGCTCAAGTCATCAATTTTATGCCTCTTCAACATTGCAGTCATTAGTCTTCGACAAAGCCTAAGCTTTCAAGCAATCTCTAGATGTTGTGTGAATTTTTCTCCTTTGATTCCACCATTATGAAAACTATTTCTTCATCAGAAATTTCACTTTTTGTTTCACTTTTGTCTTGGCTTTTGTGTGTCTCAAGAGCTTCTTAAAGAGTGTCATTGTCTTTGCAGTCTTTTTAATCACTTTCACAATCAAAGCATGAATCTGGTTAAAATAAATCAATTAACTGTTGCTTCTTTTAACAAAAATTTGATTCCTTTACAAATGCAAATGGGACTACATCTAGATCATGTCATATTACTAGTAGCATGCAGAGATGCTCTTGGGATTTTATCATAAGGGGGGATTTTCCCCTTTATCGCACAAAAGTGGGGGAGGGTAGAAACAAAAGTAAGGGGGAGGAGGAAACAGCCATAATTCAATATTTACATAACATTTCGATATCCAACTTTCTTACTGCTCCATTGAAAGACCCAAATTGAAAGAAAAACCTTTACATGATGTTGCCTCTAGCTGAAAAAGCATTAATCTGTTGATTGTTTCTGAGCTTAATCTGTTCCTTATCTGTGTATGAATATTGTTCTGTACTGAGAACCCCCTTTCACAGCCTGCTGTCTGAAAGGGCATATAAATAGTTAACTCCACCAGCTGGAACAAGTTTGAAAATTGTTCTTTATGGTTGTTATGTACAATTTTCCACAACTCACATGCATTGTCTTTTGGATACTTCTGCTCCAAAATAAGATTTATCACTAACATAATCTCTGCCAAAGTTTAACTTTCTTGAATAAGCACTCTACTGACTACTGTCAGATTTACTGTTACATAATGCTTTATTAGGATTTTACATCCATTAATCCATAATCTACTTGTTGAAACAGACTTATTTTTATGAAATAAATATCTTTACTTTTTAATTTCATTTTTGTATTCTTATTTATTCAATTTATTGTACCTTTTATGCTAGGACTTATATGGTTATGGAGCACATGATCACACAGGGCTAAACAGTGATGAGAAAAGAAATGAAAATTCCATGCTACTTTTAAATTGTCTGTATTTTAATCTGGTTTGTTGGTCTGCCTAATCTACATTTAATTTCAAAGAATCACTGAAATGCCATCTGTTTTTGTCCATCCAGCATGTACATCGGACTCGCATTTAACACCCTTTTCAGGTTCAAAATCATTCACTGGTATCTCTGTAAACACTGTCTCAGCTGTAATAATCTGATATACTTTGTAACTTAAAAAATAAATTGCCTTCATCACTATGATCAAACATGTATTTGCTGAACGAAATCTACATCCAAAGATGAACCACACTGGAAATCAGCCATTTTGGATCTTCTAGATAGCCCGTATTATAAATGCACATTTGTAAAACTTCCTGGATGCAAGGTTCAAACTACAAAAGAATGCTTGTTACAGGACCCAATGTGACAATCAAAGTTAGTTTAACAACCATTCATGTCAAGCCAAAGAAACCAGACTTGTAAACAGTTATGAAAAACTGCATGTCGCGAAAAGCGCTAAATTATTTCTACTGGCTTGACTTGTGTCACACTTTAAGGATGAATGGCTGAATAAAACTGTACACTGTGCAGAGTGCATTTTCATATGTGCAACTTGAAACTATCTTTGCAGGTGATCTCATGCACCGGCTTCGAAGTGTGCAAATTCATACAAATTTTGTATGAATCACACAATGTGCCCTGGGAGCATCTCTGAGCATGTGACTTACAAAAATGGCATTAATACAAATGTTTCTTTTAAATTAGTAAAAAAAAATATTAAACAGTTTCATGTTTTCACCAAGACCATAATAATTTGGTGGCATATTGAGCTAATTTTCAATGAAGAAATATGGGATATACAAAGCACACAATTATTTTTGGACTATACTGAGTTTTGCCATACCTCTTATTATAACCATGGGGGATACAGCCTGGACAAACATAATAACCAATAAAGAATTAAAATTATGCAAATACAGTACTACCCATTTATCTGGACATCCTTGGGTCTGGGGTAATGCTGTCAACATAAGCAGCAGTTGAAATAAGTGTTATAGAGGCGGGGGATGAAAAAATATAAATTTAGCATATACATGTGAAATTAGATGGTATGGGGTAACTTTTCATCAGCGTGTCAAGATCTACACTTTGTGAAAATAAACAATTGAAAATTAAATTAAATGAAGGCAAAAGACAAAACCAGTTTGAAAAACACTTGTATACTGATGACTTACATTTGTGTTACTTTTGCACTATACTGTATAATCCACTTTCAACCAACATGCCAGCAGCAAGTGGCTGCATGTACGTAAATTGGCCTGTATTTTGGGCTGCCTGAGACAAAGGTAAACTTAAAGAGGCTGCTAAGGGAAAGAGGTTACTCAAAGAGAAATAAAAAAAAATATCACAAAGTTTTGAATTAATTAAGCATACAACTTGTACTTTTGTAAAGCACTAATAATTCCGGAAGAGTACTGCATGTAATTAAGATTATCTAAAGCATATTAAATAAATTATATTAAATTAGAATTTAAATAAAATTTAATGTAATTAAAATTAGATCCTTTTAGCATTAGCCATCATAACATGGTTCCCATGCTTTTCAAAAGATAAATTTCCAGGTCATTTCCAGGGTTTTTCCAGGATGAAATTAATTTTTTCAAGGTTCACATATGACCATTACTGAATGGAATTAAAATACATTTCAGATCATAAAATATTCATTTTCTAAATCTGAAGATGTTTCTCTTTCAAGACTCTCCAAAGCATCTAAGTCAGAAAAGATGATCATGTGCAAAACCCAAAACGTATCACACGAAAGAGACTATATTCCTATAATTTGGCATGTAAAGTCATTTCAATGTACAGAATACAATTTCTGACTTTACTTTGCTGACCTGCATTATGCTGCTATGTGGAAACAACATAATGAACATAAAATTAGTTTTGTTTCCTTTCAAACCTTTAATTCTAAAGAATTCTATAGCAATATATATGCATGTTATACGAACTAAACATTTCCTGTCACAGTATGCAAAAAACAAAACAGTGAAAGCAGAGTATTAGAATCTTACCTTGTAACGAAAAAAGTTTAACCCTGAATTTATGTGTGCTAATAAAATCCCAAACAAGATTGAACAACCTATACTCCTTATGACAATTTAATTAAAAATCCATCATTAAAAATTTTTTAGAAAAGGGTTGATTTAAATTTTGACAAAAAGATCTTCAAAATTATACATTGCTATATAAACAAGGACTGAATTTTCTGTAACATCAACTTGTCTCCTTGTGATTCGATAAACCAGTCCCCACACCTGTACTGACACAGTGGGTCCTATAATTTTTTAAAATAAAAAACAAATGACAACAATTTCTCATTTCTCCTGTGTTCTATTCAAGATCTGCAACCAATGTTTCAAGCTACATCTCACTGTGTAACAGTTTCGCACCAAAGTTCAGCTCAGAGATTCGACATTTATGGACAACAAATTTGGCTTAAAATGAACAGCAGTTCGTTTTCTAATCCGGGTTTCCTTCGAATATTCCACCCCATTTTTCACATTTGGACATTTAGGTTTGGGTGTGGGGTCAAAGCAACTGCAGATCAAAACTTTAGAATTTGCCGCCAATGTGCGGTAGCGGCATATGGTAGTCGCTTACCAGCAGGCCTGGCAAATTTAAATGATGTTAAATGACTTATACCTGTATGAACTCGATAGAAAAATGACTTTTTTTCTCAGAAATGGCAAGTACTATATTCTTTTTGTCTTTAATCCGATGACAGACCAGACTCAACTACAGCATAGATGAAACCTGACCCTGCACTTGCCATTTGCATTACTAGTCACATGACTTCACAAATCTCAAACCACTACATGGGAAGTCCAATAGTCACGTGATATCAACAACAAACTAGATTTTAATGCTGTTGTACAAAAATTAAATTATATTAAATGAAAGTCAGATACCTTTTGCAAAAACCAGAAAGAACATATAATTCTCAACGTATTTATTTCAAGAACAAGAAGAAACCTGTTGCTGTCGCAGCAATCTGGCCAGTCAGATTCATCAACCAATCACATGATCACCAATCGCCAATCAGATTCATCAATCATGTGATACAACAAAACTCTGGTAGCTGTACACGGAATAAATGTAAAGAATATTGTGTTCTTTCGCTTTGTGTTTTTATTACAATCAGTATACAACTTCTATTTAAAGTTTAATTTTTTTCTATAACATTTGAAAATGTGGGTTGTGAGATTTGTGTACTTGTACGACTAGCAATGCAAATCCGAGTACCATGTCAATTTCATGAATGCCATTGTTTTGTCTTGTCTTTCAGCAGATTAAAGACATAAGGATTTTAATAATCTCAATTTCTGAGAAAAAAAATAATTTTCACACCAATTTCATGCAGGTATGACTCGATTTACCAAAGAATTTAACAAAGGTCATCTGGTAAGCGGCTAAGCTTTACCGCCACCATGTTGGCCTATTGTGATGCTTGACTAGTTTTAATACCTTCCATGTAAGGAAAAATACAGAAATCAAGCAGTCTGTGGAAAAAAGCTACTAGACGAAACTAATGCACTGATTTGTGGATTGACTCAACACGTGTACGGCAAAAGATCCATACTGCAGCCTCCAAATATTCTGGTCAGAACTCAATTTAACTCAGGATGACTCAATCACCTAACTGTTACAGGCGTCAATTGGTGGCGGAAAATTCCTGGGTTTTTCCCGACTTTCATCAATATTTAAAAATTCAAGGACTTTTCACGGTCGGGAAAAAAATTATCATTTCTCCTGACTTTTTCCCCGATTTCCCGGTAGGGTGGGAACCCTGTCATAAGCATATAGTTTCTTTATTCCAGCAGAAAATGAAACTTTCACAACACAATTAATTTGTTCCAATCTCCAATAACCTTCAAAAATGCAACAATCAATCAGATTTCACTGCTATTATACAAATTTGGTACCAACATCATTTAATGTGGGGTGCATTGTTTTTATAAAAGAATTTAGTAGGCTTGTTTGAAGGGTGCTTCGTTTTTATAAAAGACTGTAACTGACATGTTTGCATGAAGGGTGGAATATTTTATAAAAGATTGAAGCTGGCTTGTTTTTATGATGGGTTCACATGCTATGCATTGAAGTCGCAGTGAAAACAAACTTCAGAAGACCAAACATATGCCCTCTGCAACAGCAGAAATAAAGCTTGGAGGCAACATCAAATAACTGCTGGCTTGTTGAGATAAACAATAACAAAACAAAGAATTTGTTCAAGTTGGAACCACTGGCTTCTGTCGACATGTACAGTTATCTTTTATCTCGACATCAACATAAGCATAACATATTTGGTAGTAATAATAAAGCATGGGACTGGAACTTTGTATTTTTGTTGACATAGACAGCTTGTCAACATAAGTGATGACAACGTAAGTGGGTAGGACTGTATAAATTATAAAAAAGCAGGCCATGTATAAAATTTCAAACAGCATTATATAATTTCAAAATATCCACAATGCCAAGTGATCTACAATTAAATATAATTACACCTGTGACATGGTTAAATGTTCTTTGTATTCCATGATAGATTTATAAGAGACAACAAGAGGAAAACTTAGTTCCAAAGAATGATGTTTGCTCATTCTATACTACTGCTATAACTTGAGCACTTGAAAGGCTCAAGCTGTAACAGAATTCATAATATCAAACACGGTATGAAACAACTAATCTCACTGGTTCATTTGATTACTGGTGTCCAATCAGATGCCATGTAAACAAAAATGGAAAAGGAGGTACTACTACATTAACCCATTTATATCTAGGTGCTTACTTCAACTTTGCAGGAAGTATTAAGAACTCAAAGAAACAAGATTTCAAAGTATATGCAATGCTTTTAGTAAATAAACTTGCAGCTCAAAAATCAAGTGTACAGGATCTGTAGTCTGAAGTTTCCAAATTGTACTATATCAAATAAACTGGTCTTGGACAAATGAGATGGTACAGTGTGACCCAGCTACAGCACGCTCTGTTATAACACGAATTCAGATATTACACGGTTGTGGTGTGGCTCCCGAAATGTCATATATATGTATTTTTCTCGTACATGAAAAAATAAATTTCTTTCTTAAAAGTACGAAGAAAAGAAAGTTTATTATCATTTTAGGGAAGAGAACGCGTATGAATAAATACAAGACGATCGTGGCGTGGCTACTGAAATTTTATATGCATTTTTCTCATGCACGAAAAAATGTTTTCTTCTTAAAAGTACAAAAAATAATGTGGAAAATTTTTTTCAGGAATCGCACAGGGCTTCGCCAATGTCGCAAATTGCGATCTTTTTTCCCTTATTGGCAGCAAAATATACCATCTGCAACGTTCCCTCTAATATTTTTCCTGTGTGCGCGGAATTTTTTGAAACTGCTGTGCAGAATATGTATTTGCTACCAAAACTTGTGCGTGGAATTTTGAAACTGCTGTGCGGCATTTTCTAATGAGCTGCGCGGCCGTGCACCTTAGAGGGAACATTGACCATCTGGCGATTTTTTTATTGGCGACACTGTTGGCTGTTTAAACTTGTATATACAACCACTGGTTTGGAGTGGAGAAATTCAGAGGCCCCATGAAAGGAAGCCGTACAGTTGATATAAAATGCACTGAAATTTATCTATTGTTACATAAACAAATTCTTTGTCTATATTGACAAACCATCTTAACAGTGCATTGTTACATCATAATCCGCTTATGTTGACATCTAGCATGAGTACTGTATGTTTTGAGATATCCGCTTTTTTTCAAATTTACATTTCTGGTAATGGAGATCAACCGGACAAGGCATTATCTCATAATCTATATTTGTCAGATTTTCAACCGCTCGCTAGTAATTAATATATTTACATAGATTGACATTTTTATGTGGATGGTAAGTAAAATTCCTCTTTTTTTCACTCAGAATTAAATCCTTCAGAACATTCACATTTTCTGTAGTAATCCCTGTCATCAGACCAGAACACCTGCGTCTCTATCGTCGATTGACCCTTTCTTTAAATTTCTGATGCATGCGTGGAAGGCAGCATCACTCCACTACCATAAATGTAAAAAAAAAAAAAGCTCTCACTTGTCTATTCAATAGGCAGGGAGGAACAGTAACTACAATTGACCATACGACGGCCAATTCATTTTTTTTTAAAAAATGTACCCAGATAAAATAGTAGCTGAAATTTCAAAGAAAACATTACCTTTGAAGCACCAATTGTTATGAAAACGAAATAAGCAAATGGAAAAAAAAAATCAGTCTCAATCATGCAATACAATTTTTTGATGTTGCCGCCACAATAAGAAACGGGCATTTGTTTGGTTCTCCAAAGCTGTCCTTTAGCGGTGACTTCAATAACGCATGCACCCTTCATCAAAGAAAGCTGACTACAATCTTCAATAAAAACAAAGAACCTTTCTTCAAAGGAAGCCATTACCGAACTTAAATAAAAAGCAATGGAATCTGATGGATTGTTTCATTTTCCAACATGACTGGAACATTTTTCCTGTGCCGTGAAAGTTTCTTTTTTACAGGAAAAAATGTTTATGCTTACGAACTCTACCGACGGCACTTAAAATGTAAACTTTTACCAACTTCGGACGTACTTAAAAAGTAAATGTGCTTCATCATTCGTTACATAATTGTGCTATTTTTTTTCCATTGAATTCAGACCTATATGACCTGTGACAAAATTATTGAATATTTTAAATCTGTGTGTGTGCATATTTTCGATGGAATTACTTGTATTGTGGATTCAATGTATGTGACGTGATTCACGGATGAGTACACAGTGTTGATACTTTATTCATTGCTATGCATGAGACATGTATATATAAACAGTATACACGTATATGTACCAATGCGTGGTTCTCTGAATAAAGTAAAATATTATATATGCCTTCTCTGTTTTCACTACAGGTGTATTTCTCATTTAATATGCATCGATTTAAGATGAAAACTGTGCCAATGAAGCATTTATTTTTTGCGCCCACATTTATTACCCACCCACCCCGCATATTTTTTCGGGTACATGCATCATTTTCTTCTGTTAACTGACCTGGTTGCTTATAACACAGTTCGGTCTATAACACGGTCGGGTTCTATGGCTCCCAACTACCGTGTTATAGCGGGGTCACACTGTAGTAAGTTTGCACAGTGGTTGATAGTATCAACAAAACAGTACGTACCTGGAATCCCAAACTTATCTTTGCAGGTATTTTTAACCGTTCTTTCATTCTTTGACTGAAAAGGAAATGTGAAGAAGAATGTGGAAAAAAATCTTTATAACTGCATAAACTGTTCTTAAATCTAGAATATAACTAATGCTTGTAGTGATAGTTGCATTGTAAAGAGCGATGTTCTATATTGTGTTCAGTGGGGTATTAAACAGAAACCAACTGACGATGTGGAATGATGGAAATCTACTTCAATTTCCCATCAATATGAAAGATGCACAATAACTAGTTAAAACAGAATATTCCTTAGTGAAGCTATGCAGTGGAAAGAAAAGTCAAGTGAACAGGTAATCAGTGGCCATCACTTAATGTCGCACCAATATAAAAAAAAGGGGCAGACAAACTGTGAAAATCCATTGTAATCTGGGCAACCAGCTTTGAAAATCTAGTTGCTCAAATCTTTCTGGTTTCCCATTAAATTACAATTTCACCTCATACTGCTGTAAAAACCATTCAACAACTTTTGTCATGTTGTTGTTGTTGTTGTTGTTGGGTTTAACGACATGTTTCAGCACAGGATAGGCTTAGGCTATACATGGTGGCCAGTATAAATGGTGGAGGAAGAACCCAGAAAATCCCAGAAAGAACCACCAACCCAAGAGAAGCTACTGGCAAGCTTTCTTATGTACCCACATTGGTCGAGCCTTACACTCGAACCCACGCAGACAGAGATGAGACGGCAGTGATCCATAATGGTGAGCACTTTAGACCAATCGGGGCCCCCTTTTGCCATGTAATCGTTAGTTAACATTATGACATTAATTGTCAAAGCACCAAACTGGAGCTGGCCAGACAAACCCCACAAAAGGCATATCTAGGTCTATCAAGACCTCTATTTACATCAGAATATGCTGACTGGTTCCTGCAATATCCTGATTACAAGGAGCTACTGTAGTAAATATGCAATATGAACAGAAAAAAGTCAACAATGCTGTCAAAACAGGACCTGAAAAAACCTTAAAATGGCTTATCTGTATGTAATAAACAACTCAAATACCAAAATGGCATCCAGTTATGTGCAGGGGTTGCAGAGCCATGATGGTTACAAAAGTGTAAATATGGACTGACAGACAAAGGGACAAAAAAGGTTAATACTACAGGGCTCCCACAACTCGAGACAGGGCCAAAAAAATATGAATAAAACATTTCTCACACATCTTTGCACCATAAAATTGAGGGAGATGATTCCATTTTCCTTGATAAAACTGCATTACCTACAAATCATAACCCCCAGTCATGGAATGCAACACTGTAGTCATAAAAGTTCAATTTGGGTGAACTCTGCATTCTGGAACTATATTAGCAAGTTTTACAATAAAGAAATACAAGTTTTATAGTGAACAGTAAGTCCCTTGTTGGGACTAATGTGCTACTATCCATAAAGAATCTGTAGAAACTCATGAGATGTCCATTTATTCCCTGGTTATATCTATTTTAACTGTTGAGTATTGAAATCAGCTACAACATTCTTTCGAAGCTCCAACAAACCAAATTGGTAACACAGTTATTTTCTTTTATGTGCAAGTCATCGTGTTCACATGATAAGAGCAGTACAAAGTTTTTCATTGTGACCTTTCACCATGAACTTGATGTTATGAACAGAACATCAATGACCTCATCTCAGATACTGTCAAGACATACCCACATTCCAAGTTTGATTTAATCCAATTTTTAAAAAAAACAACACACACATTACTGAGCTGGATTCGAGCCAATGTATTTGACAGATAATCATCATAGTGTTGTCATGCTAACAAGTTATAACAGATGAAAACTAGTCTAAACCTTTCAGCTTAACCTTCACCTCATTACATCTGTTACTGTGTAAGCTGTCAATATACATGTACCAAATCCACACAGTGCAATGTGCTATGAATAGAACACCTGTTACCCATCTAACAATATGTAAACAGGATTGCTTTTACAATTTAAAGCAGTGTATTATGTGTCAAGTTCAACACAATTTTTAATCCTTTTACCTTTCCTGGATTTGTTATCTACAGGTTTTAAGAAAAGAATTTGATCTTTACACTTTGTTACGTGTCTAGGCTCGTGCAAAAGTAACAAAGAAAAGAGTGAAGCCAACAAGCTTTATAAAATTTAACAAACTAATTTATTTCCCTAGAAAAAAAGGTACAAATATGAAAAAGGACTTACGGTTTATGAATCAATCCAAAATTAATCCAATAATTAAAAATATAAGTCCTATCAATAAAGAGTTCTAAGTGAATCAAAGTTCGAATCCCAATGAAGTTCCAAGATGGAAAGCGATGACATCTTCTATAACCTGCTTTGTGTTGTCGTGTCAACAGTTCCTTGTTGAATCACCAAGAATAATACTCCAGTTTGGAATTCCGAATAATTTCCAATAAATGTCTTTGTCCAAGAATTCTGATGAGCATGGGATAAAGTTTCTAGGGAAAATAAATTATTAATTCCGAAAAATAAAAAAATGTAAATCAAACTGGCAACAACAAAAAAAATACCTTTGAGCTCCAAAGGTATGAATTACGACCGACTAAAATCACTATGAAATGTCAGTTTAACCCTAACTGAAACGCAATTTAGATTCCCGTGATGGGTCACGTGATCACTTCCTTTCAAGTGACGTAGAAACATTTCATGCCCACCATAATGTATGCTATGTACGGCTTTGATTCTACTAAACGAATCTTACTATATGATTCAATAATTAAAAAAATAAATAAAAGGAGTTGTTTACTACAAAGCTGAAACTGGCTCTGAACCTAGGTCACCAAAAGATACAATGTTTCTACTACTGCATGTTTATCAGGTCAAAACGAACTGAACTGAATTTTCCGGAAAAATGTCAAATCCAGTGAATAAAGTTATCATTATAATAACATGTAATGAAATAAAAATAAAATGAAAGAGAATTTAAAACTAACACACAAGTAATTAAATTACAAATATGTATAAAAATCTTGAGAGAACTCATTCACATCAAATCAGTGAAGCTTTGTGACCAACCACAGTGGACCTTACTTAACATCTACCAGTTCATGGTCAACATCTGTATCTCCAAATCATCCGAATCTGATCAACTATTTTAAAAATCAGTGTTGCCCATATCATTATCTGAGCCTATATTGAACAACCTGAAGCCTTCATAGTCATAAATCACCCAAAACTCAAGAAACTACTGAACGAAATCAACTGCCTTCATTCTGGAGAAGGGAGAATCAGACCAGTTAAATTGCAGATTACAATTATATCTAAAACAGCATCCATGTGATGTGATGGTCATTTACCTCAACAAATGTAATTTCTAATAGGGGTTTTTTTTCTCAAAAAAAGGTGGTACTATGATAAACCAGCTAAATATGGTTTATGGTTACTGTAGACATCAAACCACCTTCCATGCTGAATGTGCACAAGCATACAAACATGCTTTGTGTGTGAATTGGCTGGAGTCATCCAACAGCATTTCCATGAGAATGCAGTAGAGGCAACAGAAACTGGCAGAGGTCTTGGAATTGCTTAACCACATGTACTTGGAGAAAAATAATTCTCAGGGATGCAGGAAATCACTTCCAGAGAAGTCCTCTGTACGCACACAATAGCTGGGAGGCAAATTCAGAAGCCTGCCAGTCCTGCTTCAACCACCTGCTGAGTGGGAAAATGTGTTGATCAATTGATCATTATATTTACAATGACAGAATTCAGTGGCTGAAAGACCCCACAGAAGTGGATGTTGTCATTATAAGAGTACATCAAAAGAATATGAAGCAATAGCTGTGTGGCAAGTTCAAAGAATTGAATAGCTGCTGATGGGAAAATGTGCTGATATTTACAATGACTTCAGAGGCAGAAAGACCCAGAGATGTACAAGTGGTCATTTTAAGAGTACATCAAATGAACAACATTAGCTTTCATCATTAAGTTTGTTTCCACCTGTAAGCTAACAAGTGGTGCAATGTGACCTTGAAATCGAGACATGTCAAGACTTAGACAAATTGCCATTTGCCAATCTGTATAAGTATTTTGGGATTAAATGGCAAATTGACAAAGATTATGAGATTCATAAGAGTGCTCAAGTTGCTATAACTGAGAGCTCGGATGGAACAGCAGCCAAGTGTAAGAAATTGCATGATGCTGGCTTAGTGTTTTGAATAAAACCTTTCCTTGGATAACAAAATTCAGCCTCAATCTGATGGACAAAGAAGAGATTTATGACTGGTGTAAAGAATTTGGAAAATCAAACTCAATGGCAACCACTAATTCTTCTCATCTGGACTTTTAGCCATTTCAGGTATGCCCAATATGCCTCTGGGACAGGACTGCGCCCCTGGACTCCTAGTTTTAAAATCCTAGTGAGACCACTGATAGAATTTAGCAATCTGACTTTCTTCTCCACTCACCAAAGAAATTCAAGTAACAGTACATGTATTTTAATCCTGACAGGAACGCTGCACAGTTCACTCCAGAAACCGACCAACTGAGGTATAACGGCCACTATCTGATCAAAAAGTGTGGCCATATAGTAGAAACAAGAAGTCACAAAATTCTCATGTGTTTATTGACTCTTCTTTACCCACGAGTCTGCATGCACCATTTTTATCAAGATTCTTGATCTGATGAACTCCATGTCCTGAAATCCCAACATAAACGTTAAATGACATGTTCCCAACTCTTTAATGATTATTCCAGAAATGTATCGCTCATTTACAACAATAGACACAGTTCATACACATCAACAGCAGTGGTAAGGTAAGAATATTCTGTTCTTTCTTCCCTTCCATGCTTCAGTGCACTCTGGAAGTCAAATTCTGTGAAAAGTTGTCCTTCATAAGAAACAAGTTTCACCTAATTGTTCAGGGCAGAGTAAGTATGTAACTATTTTTCTTGAAAATATCAGCATTTAGCAGCGTCTGAAAATGGATAAATCTGAAAGGACCCTGCATTAGTATTGTGAGTATCAGTAAGTTTCCATGTCCGTAACAGGGATTAGATTATTCATGATTGATTCAGGTTTTTCCTGAGGAATTGTACTATTAACAACTGATCAAGATTTTCATCTTTTTAAGTCTGCTTTGAAAAGAAATGAATTTCATCTGCTCAAATTTACGTTTCCTGTCCATGGTCAATAAATCATGTGCTCCTGACCCATTTAGTACCCTAACTAATCAAAATCAGTGTTAGGCAGCACTGGGTACATCAGTTTTTCTAAATGTTTGGGTGTAATAACCAAGCAAAATACAAATGTGGAAAGAATATGTCTAGTCATTGAAACATCCTAACCATAAACATTAAAATTAATAGCACTGTTCTGGATTCTCAACTTTGTAAATATGGACTACAGTGGAAAAAGCAGGTCTATTCAAGAAGTAAAAATTAGGCAGGGCGGGGCAGGGTCCCCCCCACTTGATCTGAATAAAAGACAAACAATTTCTGGGGAATTTAAAGTAGAAATAAAGATAGGCCTTAAAAAAATTCACAATTTTCGCATATTCTGTTGATTTTTTGGGGGCACAAACATTTTTAAATATGCATGAATCTTGCAATATAACATCACAGACATCACAGAACCGATCCTGGAAAAAAGGTACATAAACTATTTGTTTCATCATTTTATACATTAATTTTCTCACCCTATCCTCATAACTGCATCACTCCTTCTTGCATCTCTTGTCCACAATCCCAGCTTATCTCCCTTGTTTCTGATATTGATTGTAGCACCATTAACGTCATCACTAAGATCATCAAAGGCCTCGCCAATTAAACACAATAACTGAAATCAAACAAGAGTAATGAGAATGGCACTTCATTATTTATATACTGTTCTGTATTTCAGAAGTTCTCTAATTAGGCACTAGTATGGTAAGGCTGACTGGAGATTATTGACCAACAGTATGGTAATGTGTGATTTGGATTTTTAACGTTGCTTTAACAATTTTTCAGTCATATCGCTACGATGTCTGCGGTGTGGCAGTTTATAGTGATGTCTAGCACTGGGGCATCATGCCGCAGACATGTAGCATCATGTCCCACCCAGTCACATTATACTGACACCAGCCAACCAGTCCTAACACTAACCTCTTAATGCTGAGCGCCAAGCAAGGCAGCTGTTAGTACCATTTTTGTAAGTCTTTGGTATGACTTGGCCGGGGATCGAACCCACGACCTCCCGCATCCGAGGCAGATGCTCTAACCACTAGGCCACCGGAGCAGTAACAGTATGGTAAGGCTGACTGGATATTATTGACTAACAGGTCTCGGAGATCCTGACTTCCAGTCAAGTTGTTTGGTCTTGAACGAAATTTACTGTGCATGAACAATTATTTTCTTATCAGACATACCAGATTGAGTTCTGACCTTTAAACTGCTGAATCTAAAGGTTTCTTTACTGCTATCCACAGAGTTTGATCAAGAAACTTACTCTTTAAAAAATATCATTCTCCAAAACCCATTTTTCTTTGAACCACAATGAACTTTGAACACCTGACCCCCAAATCAACAGGCCTCTTGTATACTTTAAGTGCAAGTCCACTATAAAAAAATTTCTGCAATTGATGTGGCATGAACTATCAACATTTTTATCACCAAATCAAAAGGTTTCTCTCTTACCAAACATGAAAGTTATCCACAATCTATGGTGAAGGTACATGGTTGATAACTAAAATATTTGTGCAGAACCATTTGTATTCATTCAATGTGAGATTGATCTATGACCTTTTGACCACAAAACTGATAGGGTGTTTCCTTATCCCAACTGCAAATGATCAACAAAGTTTGGTCCACAAGTCTGTAATGTAGAACCAGCACTATTGTACAGAAAACATTTTGGATGATTTGATAATTTGGTATCATATTATCATATGGCACTGGGACAACAAGTTATTGTGGGGCTTAACAGCATTTCTCAGCACATGATGGGCTATACATGTAAGCCAGTATAATTGGTACAGGAAGAACCTGGAAAAGCCTTGGGAAGAACCACTGACCCATGAGAAGCTACTGGCAAGCTTTCTCATGTACTCACATTGGCTGAATCAGAGACTTGAACCCACACAGACAGCGGTGGGACATCAGCGATCTGTAATGGTAAGCACTTTGGACCACTCAGCTACCTGGGGTCCCAAGATAACAAGAATATGCTTGGCATTTAACTATCAACAAGAGGCCCAAGTAGTACTGAAATCATTCATCTTGCTGACATCTATCTAAAGAATAGATGCAAGATGAGTGAACCAAACAGTCTGGGTTAGTATGATGCTTTCCAACATAAAAGTTATAGTTTTTTTTTTTTTTTTTAGTATACCTTTGCTCTGATGTGCCAAAGAATGGAGGCAGAATAGGTAGAATGTGTCTGACAAAGCGCAGCCCTCATCACATCCTCCCATAAGGAGAGAGTTAGACAAGTTCATAAGGTAGAAATGGCTCAAGCTTCATGGGCTTTAATTTGCATGAATTAAAAACATGGGTGTTGGAGAGGGATGCCTTATAACACTTTAGAGTAGAAACCAAGCACTTCCTAATTTTGTACAAGAAACAGAAGAAAATCAGCCACTGCACTCATAGGAGGACAGCTTGGAATAACGCATTTCCTACTGCAGCAATCACTAATGATTCTCCACTCAGCATCACAGACCTTGGATATAGTGCACCTCCTGGCTTGAATGATGCACCAGGCAAATTTGCTTGAAAACTTGTCCTGGCTGACTGATCACTTGAGCTGTGTCAAGCATGAAGATGGAGAATCTGTGTGCTGTTGTGCAGAAGCCAGCCTGTGCTGTGACAAACAGTCTCTCCTCTGAGGCAGAGTCCTGGGCTGATCTACCAGCAGGTTGAGATCACTGAACCACAGTCATCTGGATATCAAATTGAGCTAAAAAGTGGAGATCTGGATTTGCGATGTCGTCCTGAATGGTGGGAAGGTCCAAGCAAACTGACAATTTCACTTCAGATGAAGGTGTCCAATGCCCAGGACCCCTGCTCTGGGACTGGGGAGACAAAAATGGGGAGCAAGTTGGTAAGTTTTTTTTGCAAACAAGTCCATCAAAGGTCTCTCCAGCAGTCTAAACTGGGAGCCTGCTACAAATTAGTGCAAAAATTGTTCACTTCCCTGCCTCCCCTAAACAGACTGTCCACCAGAATGTTTCTCTAGCCAGGAATATGATGAACTCGGAGAGTAATCCCTTCCAAGAAAGACCTACAAAGTAGGTTCAAAACCTTCATGCAACTAGAAGAGGCGCATGTTCACCCTTGTCTCCTAAGCTATACGACCAGTGCCATTTAAGACCACCACAAAGTGACACATTCCTTTGGCAAAACACACACTCCCCCCCCGTAGGGCTAAATATACCTCCCTCATTTCCAAATTGTTTATGTGATGTGTAGATTCTTCCCGTGACCATGAACACTTTTCTGTCTCTAAGTGTCCCAACCTGTATGTGATGCATCTGTGAATAGACAGGAAGTAGTGTCGGAGGCTGTGCATGGGGACTCAGTCCCAAATTTTCCACCAACTCAAGTGGTGGTGAAAATCCAGTCCATAATTCTCTGTTCATGAGGAAATTTATCCCCATGTATACAAAATCCTGATATAGAACTAGTTTGAATCTGTTTAGATTGGGTGAAAGCACAGATGGGATGCTACCTAACAGCAGCAAGACCATTCTTGTCTGACTCTAAGCAGCCATTATGGATGATCCAGTCATCAAAATACTTTATGATTGGGAATTCCAATGAACTTAGGTTGGCAATGACATTTTGCATTACGTCTAGATCGAGTGGATGTCAACTTAATCCCCTGCCCCATTTCCACCATACTGAATGAGCAATCTGAAATCCACAAATTGAACAGGCAATCTAAACTATCAGAGCTCCCAAAATTTTTTGGACTTTTGTCATACATTCAGTCTATCCTGCATAGCATTACCCTCCCATACCCACCCTCTGAATTATCTTACCTCAAAACATTCACTCCAATATTTTCAACAACTGTTCACTTCCTCACCTCCTGCATCATCTTAATTCGAAACATTCTCTTCAAATGATTCAAAAATTGGTCACTCCCCCACCCCCTGCATCATCTTACCTCAAAATGTTCACTCCAATATATTCAAAAATTGGTCTTTTATTTAAGGTTTGAAGTACTTATACAGCTCTGGAATTACCAATATGCTTAAAATTTGAAAAAATACTTTTCTCTATTTTCTTAAAATGAAGTCAGTAATATAGACATCAGCTTCATATCACCTGTACAGATATGGGCCAGTAAAAACTGTAAAGAAGGATACTTTATTGTTGTTGTACAATGACTTTGGAACAGAATCAAAACTTGCTACTCTGTACTTCTCTTTGCATTATTAGTACAAAGACACAGCAATCAGCATATATATTAATTTGTACAAGTATCCTTTTTCCTTTTCATTCTTTCTTTTGAAAAATGACAACTGTTTGTTGGCAATCCCTCTTTACCCAAGAAAATTAATGGTCTACTCCCAAAACACACTCTTAACAAGTCCAAGGCCTTCTCAGCATAAACACCAACACAGCATGAATTCTGGGCAAAAAGGTTGCCTAAATTGGTTAACTCCAACAGCACACAGAAGGATACATCCAATTTATTCTACATCCCCAAACCCACCTATTCAAGATGGGAACCAAACTGTCCACATTAGATGTTATGTTTGGCAACATTTTTGTTTAGGATCAACTACATGTTACTGGAAGTCTTTTAGTGAAAACCTTATTTTAGTAATACAATCCTTCCAGAAGACTAACTCATAACAAGAATTTCAAGACTGCCATAATGGTTACTGTATTAGCTGTCCAGGATGTGCCACTTTAATTTAGGACCATCAAGACCTTACGAAGAATGTACGTATGTTGCATGCCAATCCTCTCAAATCTTTAGAAGCAGCGATAATAAAATGTGTGCTAAGAGACAGATGCCAGGCAACAAGCCCATCACATATGCTCCTCTGATCCTTGTTGTTTTGTAGGGTTTAATGCCTTTTTCAGCACAAGATAGGCTATACATGGTGGCCAGTATAACTGGTGGAGGAAGAACCCTGGAAAACCCCGGAAGAACCACCAACCCACGAGAAGCTACTGGCAAGTTTTCTCAAGTACCCACAATAGCTGAGCCTGAGACTTGAACCCACGCAGACAGAGGTAAGATGGCAGTGATCCGGAATGGTAAGTGCTCTAGACCACTCAGCCCTCCTCTGATCCTTGACTAGTAGAGCTAAAACTACTGTATTGGTCTGCACAGAGCTGCCAACCCTACAGACTTGCAATTGACCTATCGCCACTTGTCAATCACGCTGGATCAATTAACCAATCAGCGAGCGTAAAATAGACACACCTCCAGGCATTGCTTAAGTCCGCCATTTTCCTCTGACAAGCTGCTTGTAGCAACAATGAATTGATTATGTTAAGTATTTACAAAATTTGCAATGATTTCTTGATCGATAACAGTGAAAAGAAGTCTTATAATTCTGACAGTCAATATCCAGATCGTCTAAATGGAAGAATTAGACTTATTCCTTTCCCGAAACATAGGCGAAACTTCGACGGATAACGACTTGTCGCATACACGATCAGCTGAATAAAGACACAATTGATGGCAATTACAACGTGTTTGTTTGCATAAAAGTATGTCCCGTTGATTTGAAAAATATATATGTAAAAATTAACGTTTCAAGAATATAGGTGGAGAACCCCCTTACTTTCAGGCGTTGATATATATTATTTATCCTTGTACAGGAAGCACTGAACCCAAGACTGCATTATTTTAAAGTTTGAAAATTTACACTTTAATGTTGGTTTGTTCCAAAATTAATGATTTATCATCTCAATCTTTCAGACACTAGAGTGACGCTTTACTTTCTCATTGGGTTGAAGGAGGGATGGGGATACAAAAATGTAATTAGTAATAAATAAATACAAAATAAAGGTTTCAAATAATTATCTTCCAATATATTAAGCATACATTTACATGTTTACATCAACAGACGTCATTGATCAAAATTCCATCTGACAAACATAGCAGACCTTAAAATTATTATGTACTACAGTTACTTCTAAACAGTAATTATTTACGATTTTGTTATTAATTTTTAATTCATATACTTCCAAGGCAGCATAAACGTAAGTCAGATGAAATTAAGAAGGATAACATTATATGCTAAGTACATCAGCATCTTTTGGAACAAGTTTCCTTTTATATGAGTAAGTTCTTAAACAGCTTTACAACTGATTGTTATTATTTACTGAAATAAAACACTTAGGTTATTAATGTACGAACTTGAACTACATATATAAATATTGTCTACTGCTGTATAATTAATGCAACTTTGTAATTTTATATTTTAAGAATAATACAAATCACATTAAATAAACATATCACTTAAACTGAAACATATTTCTTTGCCAAATACTGCATGTTTGTCAGAGGTTAAGTCACATGATTTGGTAGGCGGAGCGATCTATCGTCTGGCATAAGGTCAATTAGTGAAAAGAGGGATACCAATTAGTGAATTCTGAATGCAATTAGTGAAAAATTATATCATGACACTAACTCCATCCACTTCAATGGTCAGTACTGCATTATATGAAAATCCCAAAATAAAACTAAAACATATTATTTACAATGATTACATGTACTCCTTTATTTACAGCCAAATTTACTGATATACATGAACTTCACACTATTTGTCATGATACGATGCTGTGGCAGTCTTGAACTTCTTCAATCAGGCTATGGTAAATTTGTTTTCAAAACAGTTCAAGCTAAAATTGTTGCAAATTTTCAGCACCTAAGGAGGCACTAAAGTTCGTCTTATTTTTCCTCACAATTGGAAATAATCTTTCGTTGTCACTGTTGCTGATCTCCAACTGAGAAAGACTGGTTATGTTTAACAAGAAAGCTCACAAACAATGATTCAGCATTGGTAGCATGCCGGACTCGAGTAGGCGTCTTTAGAGTACTCCAAATCTGAAATCTGCTGTGGGTGCTATAGCAGTGTGCTTTTTCACATTGTTCTGCCACATGCCCACAGGGGCTCATATCGTTGCTTACAATTTATCTGTCATATATGTACTATGTAATAATATTACTATATGATACATGTATGACAGGTAAATTGTACGCAACACCACCAATCCCAATTGTAAAATTCGCAGCCCACTACTGTGCGAAAATCATAATGTACATCGATGTTTGATGGATGAATGCTAGGCCAATATGTACTTCACTTTTTGTGGAATACAAGTCTTTTTCCTTGGAGGTGAAAACATATTAACTGCAGTGTAGCTTAATTACGAAATGGAATTATTCCAGAAGATGAAACGTCGAACAGTGAACAATTAGTTGTGTCTGCGCATGCATGGAAAAGTTTGAACTCAAGCAAATTACAATATATGCTAAGCTTTCCATTTAAAAATTTCCAACACTTGAAAAAGCTGTCTTCACGTTTCTCAGCCTCTATGTACTTTTTGCTACCAATGTGCTTCCTCACATCGTCCCTGCCACCATGCCCAATGCTACAATTTGTGGCACAATGTGTGCAAAAAACATGATGTATATCGGTATTTGATAGATGAATGCATGGCCAATTTTTGGTATATTCCAAACTAAACTTTGCTTTTTTGTGCAATACATTTCTTTTTCCTTGATGGTGAAGATGTTTCAAGATGCGATGCCGAATGATAATTAAAAAATCCATGTTAGCGGCGCATACGTGGAGAAAAATTCCGGTTAGGCCCAGTTTCTTTCAAAAGCATTTGTAAAACTGCTCATATACATATACAGATTAAAATACGCTAAAATGCTTGCTACCGGGCCAACTGTACGAATCGACTATAGTTCTACTTATATCATGACTAGCAGTACCAGACCGTTTCGGCAACTGCCGATATCATGACTAGCACTTAATGGGAAAATTTAAAATAATTGAGAATTAGGGAATGCGTGATTTTTTTTTGCGTGCGGCATGAATCACTGTAGAAAGTCATGAAATTCACCCCAAATCATGGGGGTTGGCAGTTATGTCTGCATGTATAATTACTATAAGTGTTTACTGCACAATTCTGCTAACATACTTTTGGGATGGACAGACAGAATCAAGATGTCCCTGCTGCAAGCAGTATGGATATAAGCAAACTGAATTATGATCTCCCAACAAAACATCACAGTACCTAAATGCACAATAGGCATGTAGGCCAAAATATGAAACAATGAAACTGAGATAGAATGTTTGTTTTAATGACAGCAGGGGTATCAAATTTTGATGTATGAAAGGACTGGCATGATTAACTGAATAATAGGTTAATAAATGAATAGAATGTGCTAAAATGATTTTCCACAAGTTAATAATGATACAGTTATGAGGTAACAGATGAATAGATTTTATTAAAACATTATACTGGCATAAAAATAACTTGCGCTGAATTTATGCTGAAATCAATCTTGTTTTTTTCCAAAAGTTATTAGTTGCAAGTATGATGCTGATAAGTAGTTGCACTTCTTGATTTACACTTTGAAAAAGTTCTCTTTGAAAATGAAACCATTCACAGGAATGTGGGAACTGTTTACTCACTGTTTCAAGCCAAAAATTATCAAGTTCTGTTGCTCTCTGGTTCTTATTGAGACTAATTAACCACCTTCCACCATCTTTATTCCTCTCATCTTCCCACATTGGCTGAATGCCATCCTTAAAAAGAGATAAAAGAGAATAATATCAAAAATTATATTACTGCCTGGGAAAAGATGACATTCTTAATAACCCTGGCCTATGACCCAAAACTTTTGAAATTCCTGTCCTTGATAGCAATCTCTGATGATAGTCCAATGGTACTAAAACCATCTGAACAACAGACAGAGTCGATGTTGCAACCAATGCATCTTGCCATTATAGCATTTATTTCAAGACAAAATACACTTATACTATAGTTCTCAACTGATTTCAAAACTGATTAATCAACTGACTCTTGCTCCCAAAATTTCAAGAGTCAAAATGAAAATCTCAAAAGTAACAAATGAAATCTCGAAAGTCAATTGTTTTGTATTCATGAGCTCAAAGCAGTGACTGTTCGTGACTGGTGGAACTAAATGATGCTTAAGATTGCTTGTCTCATGTTGAATGATGAGAAACAACTGCACAGTATTTAGCAAGAAGCATACAATCTGAATTTTGTATTTTTGTATCTCTTTCTATGTGTGACTGTGCATATCTGATATATGAAACAATAGATTACTTTATACCTTATTATATTTTTCAACTTCTTAACACATTCCATTTTTAACTCCACAAAGCACTTTAAATCATGGTTCCCACACTTTTTTAAAGATAAATTTCCAGGTATTTCCAGGATGAAATTAATTTTTTCAAGTCTCATTTATGACATGGAATTAAAATACATTTTAGATTTTAAAACATGCATTTTCTAAATCTAAAGATGTTTCTCTTTCAAGACTCTCTAAAACATCTAAGTCAGAAAAGATGATCATGCACTAAACCAAAAACATGTATCACACAAAACAAGTTTGACTATATTCCTATAATTTGGCATGTAAAATCATTTCATTGTGCAGAATAAAATTTCTAACTTTACTTTGCTACAGTGCTTTATGTTGCTATGTGGAAATGAATATAATGAACATAAATTAGTTTTGTTTCCTTACAAACTTTTAATTCTGAAGAATTATATATATATATATATATATATATATATATATATATATATATATATATATATATATATATATATATGTATGTATGTATGTATGTTATATGAATTAAACATTTACTATCACAGTATGAAAATAAAAACAAAACAATAAAAAGCAAAGTATTATAATCTTGTAACAAAAAAGTTTAACCCTGAAATTATCTGTGTCAATAAAATCCCAAACACAGATTTTTCAAGCAACTAAACTCCTTAAGACGATCTGATTAAAAATTATTCTTTTAAAAAAACATTTACAAAAGGGCTGATTTAAATTCTGACAAAAGACCTTCAAAATTATATACTGTATTGTTGCATAAACAATAAACCAGTCCCCAAACCTGTATTGATACAGGGGCTAGTATCATTTTTTAATATATATAATACAAGGGATGACAATTTCCCATTCTCCTGCATTCTATTTAAGATCTGAAACCAACGTTTCAAGCTACACGCCACAGTGTAATAGTTTCGCACCAAAGTTCAGCTCAGAGATGACATTTTGGACCAAAAATTTGGCTTACAATTAATAGCAGTCCATTTTTTAATCTGGGTTTCCTCTGAATATTCCAACCCATTTTTCACATTTGGACATTTAGGTTGGGATGTAAGGTCAGAGCAACTGCATATAGAGAATTTAGAATTTGCTGCCACCATGCGGTAGTCGCTTACTAGAAAATTTAAACAATGTTATAACGACTTATACCTGCATGAAATTGATAGGAAAATGATTTATTTTCTCAGAAATGGCAAGTATTATAATCGTTATGTCTTTAATCCGCTGACAGGGCAGACGAAACTACAGCATAGATGCAACCTGACCTTGAAGTCGCCATCTGCATTACTAGTCACAAGACTTTACAGATCTCAAACAACTACATTGTTTGTCCAATAGTCATGTGATCTCAACAATAAACTCCATTTTAATGTTGTTGTAAGCTTTGCCACCACCATGCTGGCCTCTTCTGATGCTAGACTGGTTTTCATACCTTCCATGTAAGGAAAAAACCCAGATATTCGATCTATCTGTGGAAAAAATCTACTAGACGAATCTAATGCACTGAAAATTTGGAGTGACTCAACAAATTTGTTTACGGCAAGCACCCAAACAATCCATTCTGGTCAGAACTCAATAAATTTAACTCAGGATCAGTTCAGTTATGACTCAATTACGTAACTGTTTCGGGCTTCAAGCAGTGACAGAATATTCCCAGGTTTTTCCCGACTTTCATCAATATTTTCAAAATTCAAGGACTTTTCGCAGTCAGGAAAAAATTGTCATTTCTCAGGACTTTTTCCCAATTTCCAGTTAGCGTGGAAATCCTGTTTAAATGCAAAAATATACCCATACAACGATGACAGTAATATATTAATCAGATATCAAGGATGGACATCACAGAATTGTCAGCTAATTATTTTCTCCTATTTTCACTTTTTATAACTTGGCAACAACCACTCCTGCATCAAAATTTTTCTACTGATCTAACTTCTTCACATATCCTGAGGAGTTTTGCCAACTTCACATTGCCAAATTTAGGCCATCAGGATATACTTAGCTAGTACACAATAATCTGGAAACATGCCTGTATTTGGTCAGCTAGTTCCTAACACACATACTTCAGTGATTTCCTTCTCATCAGAGTTGACACTATCATTCTGTTTCTTGGAGTCTAAGGGTTAGAAATTTATCACAGACAGGTTGTTTGCAAGTCAGACAGAAAAAAAAAATAGACTTCTGTGTGCCTTTGTACAGATGTATGCAATGAGTGTTATGTCTGTTCAATTTTTTCTGATGCTCAAGGTTTTAAATGTTTCACCAACTTAAGAAAATTAATCGCCAAAAAAAAACAATCAAACCTTGATAACTGGCTTTGCGAGAAGACATATTTTCTCTTTCTGTCTGATTATAATTTAAAGTGCAATCAAACAAAGATAATTTATCAGAAATGAATCCAGTGAAGTCATACATGATTCAGAATTTTTAAATGTTTTGCCAAATGAATCAAATTAATCGCCAATAAAATAATTTAAGTTTGTCCACTTACATTTACAACCAACATCACAAGCTGCCATATGTGGCAGTTTTCACTGACTGATTATAATGTGTAATCATACCAATGCCGATATTTGATCAAAAGGCAATCCATGAAAGTCATAATTATTTCCTCTTATTCTATCATAAATTTCAAAACAATCCAAATGGATTCAGTTGCATCTAAGTGTGGCATTTGTGATCTGTAAGCTCTGCCCAGTTCATATACATCTTCCATTGGTGCAATATTATTGGCAGTCAAAGTGTAATCTGTTGTTGAGCAGATGCCAATCACTGAAGCCTATAGTAAATTTGTTATGGACCACACATGCCAAGTCAGAAGTAAGCCAGAGGTGAATCAAGGTTAATAAAGACGGATTCTCTGACCCAAATCAACATAAAAAAACACACAGGTCAGAATTTCCATGGATCAAAAATGGGTCATAACTGAATTCCACATGTCAAACCGAAGGATAGAATCTACTGAGAACCCTCTATACGTAAGCTATAAATGTATTCAAGAACAAAGGCCTACCACAGTGCCCAGGAAACTAATTTTTTCTAGTAAAATAAGTTTCTTTGTGAATATTTACCCAATTATAATACCATATGAGAATTACTACTACCTTGCAAATACAGCTCTCCCAGATAAAACTTTTCAGCTAAAAGTGCTAAAGTTATCTACTCACCTAGCTGGCAGTCAGACAGAGTGATCTCCCCTTGATATAAAGATTGGAAAAAACCATGAATATCTCAGTTACTACTGTAGTGAAAGGCACAATCTCTATATGGATGAAACGTGGAGGCTGAGAGGGTGCATGTGTATTATGATTGGGTAAGAATCTGCGATGAAATATTTTACTAGAAAACATTATTGTCTCCTGTAAATAAGTTACCCAATCAAAATACCCAAGGAGAATAGGCAAGAGGTACAGCAAGGTGTATCCCCTTACCCTGGAGCTGAGATCTCTGGTCCCCTAAGGTATGTGAGACAGCTTCTAGGTAACCCGACTGGAGAAGACTCCATCTGTCTGGGAGTGGTTTCGGAAAGAAAAAAATTTTAGTAATGAAGCCACATCTTACAAAAAAACTGTTGAACAGACTTAGGAAAATGGCCAGTTGTGCCACAGCTATGGGTGCCACCAGATCGAGTTGAGCCCTTTGGGATGAAAGATCTCTGAGGTAAAATCTGGAGAATGTGAACTCAAATCTACATCCCAAGGCATGGATAATATCAGAGAACAGTGGTTGTAGAGTAGATGAAGGAAATTTGCTATTTTCTGGGGAATTTACATTGTAAGATTGAGGATTTCGTTGATCCATTATTTCTCCTATCTGAGTGGTGCTATGAGAATGAGGTGACTCTTCACTTCTCTTGCTTTTGTATCACCTTTGGAATTGGAGCTTTTGGAGGTAGGCGTATGCATCCAGGCCAATCCATTCTATGGATAGCACATTGACTCCCCAGGCAATGGGATCTGGGAATGGTGAGACAAAGGTTTGGAGCTTGATATTCCACCTTGTCTCAAACAGGTCCACCAATGGTCAGTCCCATCGGGTGCACATCTGAGTAAAAACCAAGGGATGAAGAGACCATTCCATTTGTATAAGCTGAGGACTAAATTAGTTAAAAATTCTTGCAACCAAAAAAAGGCTTTCAAAATGGCCTTCATCTCAAGAATACTCAAATACTAATATGTAGATGCCAGTCTAAGGGGAGGCACTCTCCACTGGCCTCCCTGAAAGACAATGGTAGGTGTGTATGTAGATGCCAGTCCTAGGGAGACACACTCCACTGGCTTCCCAGAAACACAGTGGTAGGTATGCCCCCATCTGTCTGTACTTGCTTCCATTCAGATGTGGAGTCCAAATGGGAGTGCTCGGAATTGATAAACAATGTCGTTGTAGGTAAAACCATGGAAACCTTGTGAATAGGGATGTGAAGATATGCATCTGGTAAGTCCACGATGATTGCAAAGTCTCCCTCTTTAACAGCATTCAAAATGCACCTCGGTGTTTCCATCAAGAACCAAGAAGCATAAATTAATTAAGGGAGCTTAGGTTGATGACAGGGTGCAGAAAGTGTTTGCCTTTGGGACCAAGAAATGTCTGAAATAAATTCCCAGGGAATTTATATTTTGAACGATTTCTACTACCATTTCTACTGGATGGTTATTTCTGTCTACCACCCCTTTCTGGATCTAGTCTTTATTATCTGCTGCAAGGTGGTGACTTTGAATGGGTCTGCTGGAATGTTTGTAGTTGATGGGGCTCTTGACAGAGGAGGAGGTGTTAATTAAAGTGACTCAGTGTCCTTTGGAAACCACCTGTCTAGTCCAATGACCTTTGTGGCTAATCTTGCCCATTTGGCAGCACACAAATAAAGCCTTCCTCCTACCAAGCTCTCTAAGAAGGGCAGTGTGGAAGCTGTCATTTTTTGGAGATGGTGGTGGATGTGTAGAGAAACTTTAACATAAGTAATCACTACTTCTACTTCTGTCTTTCATCCATTTTTGTTCATGAGAATAGTGGTTTTCGACTTAAAAAATTATGACAGGAAAACTTGTCAGAGTTTTGTGTTCATGTTTCTTAGTTCCTTTTGTCTATTTCCTGAAATGTCCCTGTATCAGTGTTCTGGTTGAGGTGCTGGAAAATTCATCTCTGTCATGTTGTGGGAAAATCTGCTGATGCTTCATGCTTCATGTATACACATATCTTCTTGAAGTTAATTTGTAGTTATGAACACCTGGGATAATGTCAATATGTATTATGCAAGATTACAACCACAGACCTGATTCTGGACTGAAAGAAACTGCCTGTCTGTTGTTTAACCATTACGCAATGACCTGTCCGTGGCAAATTCAAAGGGAATTCTACAACCTGGACAACGAGTTAGAGAGTCTTGTGTTTGTTTTGCAATCGAATCAGTGATGTCATGGCCGGCTTGGAAGCACATTCAGGCTTTGGGAAAACGGAAACCAGAGAGTGACAAGTATTAAATTATCAAAGCAGTTCTCAAAGAGACCAGACCGTATCCAATCAAAACTGAGAGATTCAAATCTAGGACAGTCTCGATAAGCAACTGCTTATATTTGAACTAAATCCATTTTTCAATCAGTACATGTGTGAACCTCACTAGGGGTGGATTATAGAGAAGTAGAGAGGCATCAGACTGTACTCCGAGTTATGTGCATGTTAAAAGGCGGGAAGGAATTCTAGTGAAATTCTAGGTTTGGATTTGTGAACAACGCTTCTTGAGAAGTTTTCCAGGTGGATGTCAGAGTCAACATCCAAAGACTGGAGACAAGGGGAGAGATATAGTGAGCACATGGTAGGTGTTTATAGTGAAGTCAGCAGTTTGTGTGGAGGTGCAGTGCCGGAAGGAGCAGGTAATAGCAAGTACCAGAAGTGTCAGAGGATCAGATCCGGAAGTGCTAGGAAAGCACATAGGGTACTGGAAGTACCAAAGAGAAATGAGGTGGGCAGCAATTGACACACGTGTGTGTGTGTGTGTGTGTGTGTGTGTGTGTGTGTGTGTGTGTGTGTGTGTGTGTGTGTGTGTGTGTGTGTGTGTGTGTGTGTGTGTGTGTTTTAAGGTAGCTTTAAAAAAATTTCGGTCATATCACTACAATGTCTGTAGTGTGACAGTTTATAGTGATGTCTAGCACTGAGGCATCATGTCACAGAGACAACACTGAAAGGAAACACTCCCTTATGACCTTTAATTTCATATGATGGAATAATAACTGGCAACTGTTAATAGGTCATTGATTGTATTTGTTCGAAGATATTGTAATTGAGAAATTTGTCGATGAAATTAATGAATGCCTTTGCTATATTTTATTAAAGTGTTATACATTCACCTCGAGTTATTTACACACCTAGACCTTCTGCACTGCTGACTGGGACTCGGAGCTATTTAAATTTTAATTGTCCACCTTCTCCGGTATTAGAAATAATACTGTAGGAGGCATGTGACAATCTCCTTGGTGGTCTCTTTGTGTACTTTGTGGATCTGGCCATTAAAAATTAGACTAGAGGATAACATCTGTGATCACAGCTTGGCCTAATGAATATCCTTAAAGAAGGTGGAGGTGGAGAGCAGTGTATCTTGTTCTGCCAAATGTAAATTCGCAGCTACTGCGATGGCATTGGCTAAATATAGTATGTTCAGTAGTTCTGTTCAAGACCCTGCCATTCTGGAAACCAACTCCCATGCATGTATTGTAGAATTCAAAGAGATGATGCACTGTGTTCCACCTGTTGGAAGATAGCCATCGATATCAAGTGCAACACAGAGCCCACGGCTACCACACTGTGGATCGATTGCTGAGGTCACTGAAAGATGATCAATGCAAATTAAGAGTATGGGTTTGTCATCCCCAAAACTGCAATGTTTTTATTCCACAAGACTGCAGAAGTAATTTGAAGTTGGATTCTTCCTTTCTGTGATAAGATCAACTGATGCTGGAGCTCTGGTCCAGGTGGTTGATAAGGTATGAAGACAGCAAAACTCCAGAGGCAAAAAGGCAGAAAACTTCTTCAGTGGAAGCTCTGAAGGCTCATGGTGCTCCTGAAGTAAAACGATGATTTCCACATGGTCACCGATTAAAGAATCCCTTCTATTGACCAAGGGCTGAAAGAAATGAGAGGTGGCATCTTTCAGAGGTTGAGGTACTAAACACAGCATTGTAAACAGTGAACGGATTGAGGACATATCTTGGTTAGACTGGTCTCCACAATTGCCTATATGCACTGGGTTTGACAGAATGGAAAACATTGATTTTAAGGTCTTTCTCCCCAAAGATCCCTTGTAGTAGGCCTAGGCCGGTCAAAACGGAAATAGGCAATGGTTGTAAGGAGGATGTTGTCTGAGTCATAATGTTGGGATGGATTAAAAGGATGTTTGTTCTACAAGACCAGTTTGTGTATCAGCGGAGCAAAAGGATGCTTTGTTTTGTATGTTCGTTCATTGTTTATCATCAAGAACTGCAGAGCGTAACCTGGAGAAGGCAAGGTCTAAAGACATAGTTAGCAATAAGGAGTCCTATGGTGGTACATTTTGTAGCTGGAGAGTCTGCCTTTGTCGTGTGTTTTGGTGCTTTGCCCATGGTTTAATCTGTAAGCCAAATATAGCAGAATGAACAACCTGTGGTTGCTCCACTCCTGTCTCTTATTACTGAACAGAAAGTCTGTCAAAACTATGCCTTGTAGTATTACCATACTCCCTGTAAGAGGTTCAAGGACAACCTGTACAGGTAAATGCAAACAAACATGGCATCCTGTGACTAAATGTATTCGCAATGAAAACTCACCTGTATGTAGCCAATTATTGTGGAATTAGACATACAAAAAAATTAAGAGTTTTCTATAGGTCTCGGGGGCTTGCACATTAACATGATAAAAGTACAGCCCAAATTTATTTGTGAAGTCACTGATGCAAGTACTTAAGTACAATTAAATGGTACAATTAAATGATTAAAGGTGACAAAGTGTGGCTAAAATTGTGAAGGCAGGACTTTATCAAGATAGAATGAAAGACAAGATGGAAATATAGATGGGGTATAATTTCCTTGTAAAGTGAGAACTCCAGCTTGTATCAATATACATTCTGCTTTTGCAAGGTCTCTTGTGCTGAAAGAATGCTTCTCAGCATAAGCAGAAGTATTAACTGAGATATTCATGGGTTTTGATGCCAATCCCTATATCAAGGGGAGATAATTCTGCCCAACCAGCACCTAGGTGGGCAGATAACTTTTAGCTCATTTAATTAAAACGTATGATCTGGCAGGGCTGGATTTGTGTGGTAGTATTAGTTCTCCTAAGGTATTATGACTGGATAAGGTATTTAAAGAAGAAACTGACCCAATGCAAAGATGGATGGTCAAGGGTGATACATCTATTATATGCTCCAGTTGCATTCATGGTGGGGTATACAAAATGCAGATATTGTTCAAACAAAATTAAGTTGTGCAAGATGATGCACATGCCAAAAAACCATTATAGTTCCATAATGCAAAAGCCAAGGACTATTTGCTCTCAACCATACAAGTATTTTAATACAAACTTGATCCAAAGGCAAATTCATTATCTGCCATTATTTGAATAATTTAAAAACACTTTCTATGCATTATGCATGCAATTGATTCTCTGTCATCATTTGTCATTCATTAAGAGCTAATGCTATCAGTAAATCAATTGCTAATTTACTTACAAATATCTGGTAAACAATATTTAACAAGGGTACCAAAGTGTGGTGTGTATGCATATATTGTCTTACCTTAAATAATGAATAATCACAGCCTGATTGAAGTTTGCTTGCTTTCTGTACATGATTATACAATCTATAAAAAGAAATTTAAAAATGTCATAATAGGGCCAAATTAAAAAGTACTCTACTTAATCCAACCCTCAAAATCAACATTTTGCATCTATAGTAATGGATATGTCAACAACATGAACACTAACTAAAAGTTTGAGTAAAACATTTGGTTAGAAGTTCTAAAACCCAGTTTAAAATGATCTACATGTAGAAAGTAGCTCTTACAAATGTAAAATTAACAGAGGATATGTATATTTAATTAATACTGTGTGCTGGACCTTTGTCAATTGAGGTTGAAGGTAGAGTTCTGCCCTGATTTGTTTTCTCAAGACATTTACTTCATATCATTCATCTGAATTATATATGGAATTACAAAAGTGTTCATAGACTTTTTGGACTAATACACAACTTTGGGATTATTATAAATTCATTCAAAGAGATTCTGGATTATACATCAAGACTACTGTAAATCAGCACATTCTAGACTATTGGTTCATCAGCACAATCAATATTTGAATTCATTCTGAACATTGTAAACTTCTGGACTTGTGATAGAATATGTAGGATTATTCTAAATTTAACTCACAATACTGTTGAGTTCCTCTTAAATTTTCACTCTGTAACTTTGAGATACAAATTATTTCTTAACTATAGTAAACTTACTGGTATTGGTTTTGCTTCTTTCTGTTCCTTAGTTTAAGACCAAAGAGTATAACACACAATTCTGCAATTTCACATACTTAATATGACCTTTGAGTAATCAATTCCAGACTTAATATGTGCTAGACTTTTGTAAATGCAATAAGTATGAAGTTGATAACAACTAGGTGCATGAAACTTTGGGGAAGTGGAACCTAAAATTACATTTTGAACTACCTATGGGCCTGAGAATCAAATGGTGTCTCTGCCCAAGTACAGACCCATACATGCCAACCCCTAGCGAGGAAAAAGTGTAATCCAAGTGGACAAAAAGAGTAATCCAAGCAGAAAAAGTGTAATCCACATATAATATAATAAAATTCAATGCGCATATGTATAAAATGATTTATTTACCCCTCTGGTCTTTTAACATCAATTACTGCTTCAAGTTTTCATATATAGCACTTTGAGCTTTAAAAAGCAGCAGACTCTCATATTGCATTTCGAAACACTTTGTACCAGATGAGACTATGAATGTTTTGCATACCAGCAGAGCACTAAGTGCTGGGTTACAGAGCCTGGATCTGAATTCAGTTTTATTTTTGTTAACAATACTGAACAATCTCTCACAGTCAGCATTAGAATGGTAAAGAACCAATATTCCTTCATAACCTGACAAAGAAGAGGAAATTTATATCTTCCAGTTATTGGGTCTTATAGCTGGGAAATAAGGTGTCATTGCACATCAACTCTGTCCGCATGAAGTACATTGTCAGGTAGAATGCCAACTTGATACTTTAGGAGTTCTTCTAATTTATTGGCAGTCTTTCCTGCAGCAAGGTGCATCATATGACAGGAACAATCTGATATGTACACTGATGGAGACCTTTTTCAAAATATAGAATGCAACTCCTTTGAGAATTCCAGTCATCACTGATGCAGTATCAGCTGAAAACCCCATATAGTTCTGCCAACTTATGTTTATTCAAAGCATTATCAAGCAAATAAAAAATGCTTTATCCAGTGGAATCTGCTGTTAATTCTAGTAATGAAAGAAGAGCACTCTGACTTTGCCCTTTTCGTTGTCGAAGTCTCTTACACAGACTGGGTACAACTTTTCGTCATCATAATCACTACTCCTGTCTATTGCAATACTTAACGGCCTTTTTGTCATGGCTTCTGCAATTTTAAGTTAAGTATCTTCTGCTAAACACCTAACAATATTAGATGATTTTGTTCTTGCACATGCATACTTTCCACAATTTTGGCATCAGGAAGCATCAGTTTTAACAAAGGACCAACGCTGTCTTCTACCACTAACGCTAGTCCGAGTTCTAAGAACTCAGTAATAACGCCTATGCATTTATAAAATTCATGTGCACAATTTAGTTCTGCTTTAAAAAAAGAAGTTACCTTGGTACTGGAGTTAGTAAAACAAGCTAATTCAAAGTTTCTTTGTTTTACCACTATGACCAAGATTAAAATCCTTTCCACACAGCCTGCAATGGGCGTGAAGCTGCCCTAGAATGGAATGCTGTATTGTGTAATTCATGAATTCGTCTCTGAATCTGTTTTTCATCCTTTTCTAATCCATCTGTGAAATTATTTGATAAACATTTTTGCTCTAACACACGCATCGACTAGAATAAATCTGACTTGACTTTTAGCACCAACTACCTACAGACTGGTTCTGTACCAGATATAAATTATAACAGAATCTGCAAGCAAAGATTAAAAATTAGAAAACCAGTCTGTTCTCTCCTAACTAAGCAAGACAGCTGCTATAAATAGAAACCAAGGTCAAAGTTTAAAAGTAGAAACCAACATATTTCTTGGAAATAGGGCAGCTGCTATAAATAGAACATAATACTGTTAGGAAAGTGCACGCTAGTCTACAGACAAGCGTACTGTTATGTTGTAGTTACATAGAAGCCGTCTTTTCTAGAATATGGTCTGTGGGATTAATGGGATGTTAATAAAAAGGAGAAAACAAATTATTAGTTTTTTTGGCGGGAGATATACCAAAAACGTGTAATCCGAATACATTTACGTGTAAGGCGTAATTTAGTGAAAAAAAGCATAATGGTTGGCATGTATGCAGACCATCTATTAAGTTTAATGTGATATTAACCATGGAAACCTGACTAATTGACCATAAACAAAAAACTATACAGTGTTGACTTCAGTTAATCTTTTAACTCTTGGCCTCAGAATCACCAGGGAGGTAGCTGCCGCACTAAGTATAATCTGCCAATTAAGTCTGATGAAAATCTCACAAATGATATTTGACCAGTCATGCCTGAAGGAACATATTTTCAGCTTTTGACACAGTACTGCCCTGTCACTAAGCTTCTGCCACTTACCCACTGGAAAGGCACATGAAGTCTTAGAGAAAAAAAGACCACAATTTACAGCAGGGTTCAATCTAGGCTTCAGGTGTATGGGGCCAATGACCTCTCTGGATGATTCCAATATTACAGTTATAGGGCCCTCAAATCAAGTCACTGAATTAAACACAAACTAGACATTTAAAATGCAAATCAACATTTACACGAGGTTTCACACCAGCAAACATGACTAACAATAAAGATGAGTTACAAGTTTATGTAACTTTGGCCAATCAACTGTGGCAAATTCAAAAAACCTGACGGTGATGAAAATGGCTGTCCAATAAATCAGAACAAGTCAAACAAGGATGCAAGGGATTGCGAACATTCAAAAAATATGTGATGAAAAAATGTGTCTGTAGGTTGAATACAATTGGGAGACAGTCAAACTATTGTGTTTGTCATAAAGTTTCCTGATATAGCTGATAGATCAAGTGACCTTTACCATGGTACATGTAACTTAAAGGTTGACCCAATTCATACTCACAAGAAGCAAAGACCAGTCATAACTGTGCCTTGTGTTGAATCTGCTGTTCCTTGGGCCATAGACCTGGCACTACTAGCCACTATTTTCAATCCCTGCCTATATGTATTGTCAACTACCCAAACATTAACACATGTTGGTAAGTCCCAATACTTACAGTGTCCATGTTAGGAGGTGATTTTGGTGAAACAGTCACCTAAGAGCCTGCCATTTCACCTAAACATGCCAAAAAAGGCAATGCTCACTTTGCCTTGCGCTGACTTCTAGACACTACCTTCACCCCATTTTGTTTCAATGCAATGCATTGATAACTTAAATATAGCATATACTTGGGTTTTTCCCTTTACAGAGGGAGGAGGAAAGATAAAAAAGTTTTATGTTCTGTAGTCAAATAGTCAAATTTGGTGTTAATTTGATGATCATATATACCAGAAGTCACAAGAACCTTGAAAAAAAAGTGAAAAATTGAATTTGTGTTGCTCGAGCTAAAGCAAATTATGGATCCAGGTCCATTACTAATAAAATTGATAATTTTATGCAATATTTCATCATATAAACAATGAAAATTGGGCTTTTGCTTTGGAAGATGTTACCAATCTTCAACAGTAATCCATTTTCATGTTTACACAAAATAAGATGAGTTTTAATATTTTTATAACCATTAAGTAATATCTGATCATCAGAAAATATGCAGCATGGGCTTGACAAAATTTAGGACTCTTCAGTGGCCTCTCAAAACTAAAATAATAAAACTACAACCCATATACAGATCATGGACAGTTTTATCTTACACACTGACCAGATGCCAGTCCATATAAACTAATAATGTATTTTTCATATCTAATAATGGCACATTGATTAAGTCCTGACATACTTCTTATATGTCAAAAATTCTTTGTTTTGGAGACAAGTCCATAATTTCCAAAATGTACAATATCTCATAATCTCTTCTACCGACCGCTTCAGTGGTCTAGTGGTCAGAGCATCCACCTCAGATGCGGGTTGGACACCACCCCACCCCCCAAGTCATACCCCAAAGACTTACAAAAATGGTACTAACAGCTGCCTCGCTAGGCGCTCAGCATTGAGAGGTTAGTGTTAGGACTGGTCAACATGGTTTCAGGATAATGTGACTGGGTGGGACATTATGCTATATGTCTGCGGCAAGATGCCCCAGTGCTAGACATCACTATAAACTGACACACTGCAGACATTGTAGCAATATGACAAAACTTTTTTTAAAGCTATGTTAAAAATCCAAATCACACACACACACAATCATCATCTCTTCTACAAGTATTATTTTCAGTAAACTGTCTGCAGACATGATTTTGATTCTTAATAAAAAAAACTGACAATGTGAAAGGTGATATGGCAGTCCACTTCAAGTGAGGTCTCATGGGGTGGCACCCAAGATCAGGTAGTCCAGGGTGCCATAGGCCCCCAACCAAAATATGTATTTTAAAATCTGAGAACATACAAACAAGCTCCTGGTGGCCAGTATTATGCAATGTTTTTACTTCATTACAACAATAACAAATTTTTTTTTTTAAATTGCAAACTTATCCAACTTTAAACAATACATGAATAATTTCACAATGTTTATTATCACATCAACCTGATCTCCAATACTATTAGTGCTAAACGTATATCAATTTTCTCTTTTCATTACAGATCTTTTTTTCGTCCATCCTTTCTAATTATGTACATCAACTATATAAAAATATCCACATAAATTCATTTGTATTTTCCCCCAACGGACACAATCTGTTGATACTGATGTGCTAGTCTTGCTTTATTTCTTTTGCTTTCCATTCTGTAACAAATGATTTAGTGGGATAAGAGTTCAATGTTTTTTCCTTCCCATTCTCAACAATTTTTTTTTTCCTTTTAAGATACTCCTTGTATTGTCTATATGCAGCTCACATACTACAGTTATCATGAATACTATCTATAAGGAATTCTTTGAATAGTTAAACTATTTTGGAATAGGGATGGACTGACTGTTATTTAAAAACATGAATGAAGATGACTAAAAAAAAATATCAAGGAAAATCAAATTCAGGCCAAGAGAATAGCACAATTCTGCTTAAAACAGAAAAAAAAAATCACTCTGAGATTCATCTAGGAAATCAGACCATAATTTTCACCCAAATACTTACGCCCAAAAGTCTTCTACTGTATCAAAAGAATGCACCAGTTTCAGATTGGCTGTCCATTCTTTGCTTTTGTCATTTTTGAAGAACCAGAGAGCCCATCTGTTTTGCAATGGATGTTTGATGAGAGGTCCCAGGTCCATGCCAGCTTCATCCTCCTCTACCTCCTCCTCCTCCTCCAACTCCTCCTGACTGAGTTCATCTGAATTCTTCTCCAAGTCCTGAAATAACAGATCTGTTGTTAACAAAAGATTTTTTTGCAACTTAAATTGTTTCAATGTGTAAGAAAGACAACTTACTGTAAGATACGTATGTTAAAACTGTACATGATAATCGTGATAGCTAACTCTCGTTCAAGAATGTGTAAAATGACCACTATGACAGGCAAGTCATTCAGAGCCTGCATGCAAAATTTAAGAACAAAGATTGTGGGTACAAGCAGTATTGTTTCTGTAAAATAAAATGTGACAGAAATCTGTATTGCTCAAACCTGTTACGACCTCTGCAAAAGGTGCACATACTTTCAAAGCCAAGATAAACACTACACTCAAGAAAGAACTTGCTTAAAGGACACTACCTGAAAGATCCAATGTTAGCTGTTTAATATCAGTGTTATCAGCCTGGCAGACACAGAGGATTATGATACCTGGCCTATAGGATTAGTACACCCTGTCCTAATTTTAGCCTTCAATAACCTGCCCCTACTTTGTTTTTGACTGATGCCCGATTACTATTTCCCAGAACTATGCCCTTCTGGATCAGCGTATTATCCCTCTACTGTTTTTTTCTCACTGTGCACAGATCAAAATAGACTTTAAACATGTGCCAAAAGAAGAATGTCAAGTCTGTGATTTCCATACAAATGACAATGAGAAATGTTTGCAGAGAAAAAAGTTTTTTGGGGTTTTATAAATAAAATATTGCTATCTTAGGTTGCATAGACCATCCAATAATAAGTGATATGTGCTTAGAATTTATCTGAAAGCAGTGGTTGTTGACAAGAATGTAAATCAACTAGTTCTATACAAATATCAAAGATTAAACTCAATCCTGAAAAATCTCTACAGATTATTTAATTAAAATTAAAATAGCATGCTTTGATCATGACATCACTTTATATATGCATAGCCAAGTCAGGTGACAGTACCTCAAAAATATCAGTCATTACCTTTTATTAAAGAATACAATACCATCAAGCCATTTGAGTTATGTTTTTAATCATTTTTCTTTACTTGCGACATGATCTACATACTAGACTATAATGTTTGTTATAAGATGATCGCTTGTCTGACATTGAAGTCACTGACCATTCCGTCAAATTAAAGTATTCCAAAAATAATGCTAAAGTTTGCTATTGGATTAGAATCTTTTAAAGTCTCAATGTTACTGAATAATATTATTCATATCTGAACTCTTCTAAAGTTTTTGGGATTTATTCTGTTTGGATGAAAAACAGATTACTCATTTCTGTCAACTATCGTATTCATGTATTCCCCTTCTCATCCCCATTTTTCTACCTCTCTGTATATTTTAAAAACAAAATGCATCATGGATCTAAAAAGTGCATAAAACTGATGTCATTTCATTCTGCAACTTATAATTTCGAACCCAATTGTCACTTGGTGATTATAAACAATGCTATCTTCTCCATGTTTCAAACCAAACATTAGTATCTTTACTAATATTGTGCCATAACTATGCTGGCCAGTCTATTTTTTTCAGACCACTGATATGATGTGGTTTATCATCTTCATAAGCTGAGAAATCCTTAAATTTCTGTGACGTTCTTTGAAAAACATGCATAAGTTACACTTTTTTGCTTTGTTCAATTCTTTTTAGAAATATTAAAAATGGATATTGCAAACATTGGATGCCAAAAGTTTTTCCTCAAAAAGGACTGGTCTAGAAACTAGAAAAAGACAGTGAACAGTTTGTGTGGTTGTTTACAATAACAGTCCATTTGGTTTGAAACATGAAGATGACAATGTTAGGGGTCACCTGGCAACAATTGGGTTAAAAAATTATAAATTGAAAATGAAATTAGTATGTTTGGTGCATTTTTTTTATATCCTTAATGCTTATTTCGTTTAAATCAGTGTGGAGGGTGGTATAAAACAAATGGGAGGGTAAAGCAAACACTATATAAAGGGAATAATATTATTAAGACCTGCTCCCCTTCTCCTAATCAGCACAAGTCTTATTGCACGATTCATTCACAAATCTCTCAGGCAATTTGACATTCTGTTTTCTTAATAAAAACTAAATGCACAAACTACATTCTGTTGGTCAGTGTCATGAGAATCACGCTTACTGCAGTCCTGGCATATTATGTAAAGTAGCCATCAGAACTGTAAACATGTCAAAATCACTGAAAAAAAAAGATATGACTCACAAAAAGAGCTGACTATGTTCACAATATTGGATGATTAAAAACACAAGTTCATATTCCTTTGATGAATAAAATAAGTTCTAAAATATTCACACTACAAATATGGTATACAATAAAATGCAAGTGTTCCAAACCTGGTGGAACAATTAAAAGCATGCTGAGTGACAGTTATCAAAGTTCAGTGTTAAAGTACATGCACAAGTAATTAGTCTTTTGATCAAAATAATCATAGGCACCAGCAATTAAATAACGGGTGCCTTAATCTCCTTATCTGCTACGATTTAAAATATGTGGTTTCACCTAATACCTCTACAATCACTTGAACACTACAGAATCGATACCAGCACTGTGGAAATAAATAAAAAAAGCCTGCATTTCCAGGACTCGGATGTGTGAATTTTCATGCTTCCAAAATTAAAGATATGCATACTTTTATGCAGATTTCAGCATTCTAGAGAACCCTAGTGTTCAAATGAGTATCACTGTCCATAGATTTTATATTTTCTTTTTATAAATTTTGCTTAAAAGCCTCTTAAATTGTTCATGATGAAATTTGAGTGCATAATATGCTTCTCTGTACCTTCTAAAAATAACCATGCTAATAACATTAGTCTGTGTGCCATTTTCCGAGTTACTTCAAGTGAGCTTTGCTGCATATATCAACTGAAAATTTATTTTCTATATCAGTTATTAGATATAACTTACACATTATCAGCAGACTTTAATGGAAACATAATTCTTGAAATCTGAGAGTTAAATTAATCAGCTGGACAGCTTTTAGTGCCCCAAGACCTAGATGTCAGAAGTGTGTTCTACCCTATATAACATACATTAGAGTCTCATTATCGGTACCCATTTAGCATGCCTATAAGTCTTTAGAAAGATACCATCTTTTTGCTTTAAAACCTCGATTAGCATAACTTTATCACCTTCACGGCAACTGTCAATTATGTAAGTTATAAATGTGTGACCATTTTGAAATTAAATCAAATTACAGCTGAGATCCACTGATAAATGAAGTTACACTTGTTAATATATTTTGCTATAATTTTACTTGTATTTAGAACAATATATAATCTAACTTAGTCTTAAGTTTGGGTAAATGATACAGGTTATTATAAGTGTGTGTGTGTGAGTGTGATTTGGATTTTTAACATAGCTTTAAAAGTTTTTGGTCATATTGCTGTGATGTCTGCAGTGTGGCAGTTTATAGTGAAGTACAGAACTGGGACATCATGCCACAGATATCATAGCTGCCAACCTCCAAGTACAAAATTACTGATTGCTTATGACAAAAATACTGATTTTCAGGACCAAATACTGATTTTTAAAATTTTAATGCATATGTAACTACTTATAACTTATACAACCATCAGTAAGGTAGGACAGTGCTTTACATAATTATTTAATGTCAAAGATGTATGTGTTGCACACTTGCACCTTTTGGACGGGCACCCTGTTCCATTCGGGTGCCTATTCAGAAGGTGCAAGAGTGCAACAAACCCAGACACAGCCTGTTTATAGGAGCCTTTTCCACACCTTGTTTATTTTTTTCAATTATTATCGATTCCTATGTGCCAACTGTCATTGATAATCTCAATTCTGTGTGATTTTCTTACTGAACTGTTTTCATTCTAACATACGAGTAATCCTTTGCTATTTTACCGCCTGGAAAAAGCGTGCAAAATAAATTGCAAGCAACACTAGTAACTGAAAGAGGAAGGTTCATTTCTAAAAGAAATTTAATAAACCGAATTTCGATCGAATTACATCATGGTTCTCTCTGGTATTTATATACTTTCAAGTTCAGGCTGAGTTGTGTATGATGAAGCAGCAAGCTGATGTTTATTAGCTTTTTTGTGCTCTTGTATTTTATGTGCGCCTCCATGCCCAACAGCGAAATCACATTACACAATTTCCAAAACGTAAAGTCTTCTCCTTTACTAGATGATTTCACAAATCTAAACAAGACGGCACAATTGTCCTTTCAGTTCTGTTTTCTTGTCTTTTCTGGTGAAAATTCTGAATATTCTGCTTTCCTATTCAACATGATTAGAAGTTGAATATTACAAAAATGAGACACAGTGGTCGCGGTAATTGTTTGCGAATCCAATATGGCGGATAAAGACAGGCATGGTAGCCTCGATTTCGAATGAACCAATCATATTGTAGAACTGTATTCCTATATATGCAATACATTTCTATCATAATGGAACCGAGTGCCCGTTCTAAACAGAAAATTGCAAGGAAATTTTTTATTATTTTTTAAAATTAAAAACGTATTTTTGCAAAAAAATGTACACCCGTATTCAGGGACAGTTGGCAGCTATGAGACATGTAGCATGTCCCATCCAGTTACATTATTTTGACACCAGGCCAACCAATCTCAACACTAATAATCTTAATGTTGAGCACCTAACAAGGCAGCTGTTAGTACCACTTCTAAAAATCTCTGGTATGACTGGACCGGGGTTTGAACCCGCAACCTCCCATATCTGAGGCGGATGCTCTAACAACTAGGCCACTGGTTATTACAAGTAAAACATCCAATGGGAGTAAAGAAATTACACCAGAAGTATTATCTGAATACAAACTGTATCTGAGGCTTAAAGTGGCAAAATATGCCTTAAAACGAATAAGACAGCTTATACAAATGGTACAAACAGCTGCCTTGCTAGGCACTCAGTTTTGAGAGGTTAGTGTTAGGACTGGTCGGCATGGTGTCAGGACAATGTGACTGGATGGGACATTATGCTACATGTCTGCGGCATGATGCCTCATTGCTAGACATCACTATAAACTGCCACACTGCAGCCATCGTAGCAATATGACTGAAAAATTGTTAAAGCTATGTTAAAAATTCAAATCACACACACACACGAATAAGACAAAATTCTTCTAAGCGATACCAGGATATAAGGTTTACTGAAACATCTATCGATTTTGCTGATCCATTTAAAGCAAATACCCTGTGCAGCCATTTTGTGGTTTTAGTTAATTCCAAGTTTTACACATGGAATAAAATGGGGGTGGGGGTGGAATTGGATATGAAGTCTGACCTTCCACCAAAAATTTAACTTTCCAATTATCTCAAACGCGAGGTGGGAAAGGTGGAAGAAAACCGAGTTAACTCCGGCCCTATGTTACTAAAGAAAGTCAGCATCTTTTAAAGGATACCCACTGTTCGCGATGGGGTAGTAGACCTGCAATCCTAAAAGGTCCTTGGGGAAAATATTTTCTGAAAAATAATTTTTAAACTTTGTTTCTTCTCATATCTATGGCGTCCATGACTAAAATTTGTTCTTCATGCAATGTCTACTAGGAGTTTAAAATAAACCTGGTACCTTACAATTCTACCAAACTTTGATCAAATTCAATTCTAAATGAGCAGCGTCTTTATGAACTTTCTTCGCATCTCACACATTAACAACAAAAAAAAAGTTTGCGAGAGAGTTTTGCGTCCAGTGGAACATATGGTTATCTTACAAAACTAAACCATCAAAGAACATAATAATATTAATTGCTGGAAAGAATGACACTTCCATGGTTTCAATTAAAGACTCAAGAAATATATCTCAGCCTAAAAGCACAAGGTATTCACCTCTTTATGATTAACTTCTTCAGAATCCATGTTGTATGAAATCCAATATGGAGATCACGTGTACATACCGGCAAATGAAAACGAGGCTCGTTGGCGCGCTTGATTAATGTGTGTTCGATAATTCACGCAGTGTTCGATAATTCACAAAGTCTTACAAAGTTACTACAAACAAAACAATGAATACTATCCACAAAGAGTATTGAAGTTTTTACAAAATCAATATTTTTTGCACTGCTTAAAGCCAAAATAATATACATACATTTATATGCTGCTTCTATTCATTTATATGCTGCTTCTATTCTTATTACAGAAAGCTCTACCTCATGTAAACCATAAGCATTGGTGGAGCGAGGGTTCGAAACGCGCCGGGACAATTTTCTCTAACTTCAAGACAAAGAAATGTGTTGGGGTCCATTAAAACACCCAAAACCACACATCAATAACATTTTTAAAAATACTTATATTTATACTGGACTAAAATTACGGTAATACTGCAATCGAAAAATTGATCACCCCATACCGTAATTATCGTCGCAGTCACGAATACAGTAGTCATTCCTTTGTCTTAATCTTACCATTGTATTTAGTAGGTCCTTTTGAAGGCGACAATAGCCCGAATCAGTTTGCCTACATGACAGATTAATTCTATGACGTTAATATGCGTTTTCTCTAATCGGCACTCATTGGCGTCGTCGTTAATAATAAATTATACACTTACGAAATTCAGTGGCATCTGTTATTTATTTTTAACCGACCTATGAGTCAATAATTTCCTACACGTATTTGCTTACTCAATGCATCATGTCCACTCGTTTCTTTGTCCCACCAGTTATACTGGCCGCCATGTATGGCCTATCTTGTGCTGAAAAAAATGGCGTTAAACCCTACAACAACAACAACAACAATAACATTTTTTGTTCCGACTGCCCGTTTGACAGTTTTTATATACGCCAATGTTATTATTGATTAACCAATGTTATTATTAATGTGGTTTGAAAAATTAAAACCCGTATTATTTTGTAGCTTCGATGTTTTCACTAATCCGTTCGGGGGTTGGAGGTCTTTTGTTTTATTTGGGGGGTTATTGTTTTCTTTTTTTTAGTGAGCGGTATATAAAGTTAATGAACTTACTTCCTGTACTTCACTTTTATTCTGGTGTTTTCAGTGTCGAATTATTATATTAGTAGTAACAGGATAATTTTCCTTGAAAATGACTTCAGAAAGACACAAAATTACGTGTTCGAAAAAAAAAACTGCATTCTGGCTTTGTGGTTCCTGTCGTTTGAACTGCGTTACAGATTCCATTTTGTGTGTGCGTGTGTGTTTGTGTGAGTAGTATAGTGGGACGATCTAGGGACAATGGGAATTAGCATCACGGGACCCTACTTTGTACCCTACGGACAGATTAGACATAGCACGGGACCCTACTTTGTACCCTACGGACAAGGGAAATTGAACATGGGGAAATATTGGGCCTGTCTAGCGACAAAAAAATATTGGGCCTGTCTAGCGACAAGAGGAATGGAACAGGTCCTTCGGTCTCGAAGACGACCATGACTTCAGATCTGGGCTGGTCTGTGAGTGAGCAGATGGCTTGTGAGGCCAATCTACGCTCTGAAGAGTCTAGGGCAATGAGGACAAGGAATTGCCGGGGGGTTGGATGGACTGAAGGTCGGCGTTGGCTCTGCTCTTCCTCTGCTGGCGTTTCTGCTTGGCCTCGTTGATCCGGTGCTCTTCAAATGCAGCTGCGCCTGAGTTGATCTATTGACGCCAGGCAGCGCGGTCTTCGGCAAGCTGCTCCCAGCTGTCTGGGTCAATGCCACAGGACTTCATGGAGGCTTTGAGCGTGTCCTTGAACCGTTTCTTTTGGCCTCCTCGGGAATGCTTGCCTTCAGTGAGTTCCCCATAGAACAGTCTCTTTGGGAGGCGCTCATCAGGCATACGGCAGACATGACCAGCCCAGCGGAGTTGTGACCTTCTGAGCATGGCATGGACGCTTGTCATCTCTGCTCTCTGGAGGACTTCTGTGTCAGGAGTCTTGTCCTGCCATTTGATGTGGAGCAGTCTTCTGAGGCAGCGCATGTGGAAGGAGTTCAGCTGTTTTGCATGGCGACTGTACACCGTCCATGTCTCACAGGCGTACAAGAGAGAGGGCAGTACTACTGCGCGGTACACCTTGAGCTTGGTTAGCAGGCTGATTCCTCTTCTGTTCCACACAGTATTGTGAAGTCTGCCGAAGGCTGCACTTGCACGAGCAATCCTGAGAGTGACCTCTTCATTGATGGAGACCGTGCGCGACAAGGTGCTGCCAAGGTAGATGAATTTGTCAGCAACAGCGAGCTTCTGACCATCGACGGTAATGCTGGGTTCGGTGTAGGGGACTGAGGGTGCAGGCTGGTACATGATTTCGGTCTCCTTCGTACTTATTGTGAGTCCGAAGTCTGTGCAGGCTTTGGAGAATCGATCCATACTTTGTTGCATGTCAGACTGAGTACCAGCATTCAGAGCGCAGTCGTCAGCAAAGAGGAAGTCGCGGATGGTGTCTTCCTGGACTTTGGTCTTAGCCTGCAGTCTTCTCAGGTTGAAGATGTTCCCATCAGTCCTGAACCGGATGTCGATGCCAATGTCACCCTCACGGAAAGCATCGGTCAGCATCGCTGTGAACATCATGCTGAACAGGGTCGGGGCAAGAACGCAGCCCTGCTTGACACCGTTTGTCACTGGAAAGGGCAGGGAGAACTCTCCATCATCCTGTACTCTAGCGAGCATGCCATCGTGGAACAGTCTGACCATGGTGATGAACTTCTCAGGGCATCCGAACTTTGCCATGATCCTCCACAGACCTTCACGACTCACAGTGTCAAAAGCCTTTGTGAGGTCCACAAAAGTGGTGTAGAGGCTGACGTTCTGCTCTTGGCATTTCTCCTGGAGTTGCCTGGTTGCGAAGATCATGTCCACGGTGCCCCGATCCTGCCTGAAGCCGCACTGACTCTCTGGTAGCAAGCCTTGCTCCAAGTGGACGGTCAGTCGATTTAGCAGAATTCTGGCCAGTATCTTCCCTGCGATGGATAATAGGGAGATGCCACGGTGGTTATCGCATGATTGCCGGTTCCCCTTCCGCTTGTAGAGGTGGACAATAGAGGCGTCTTTGAACTCCTGCGGAATCTTCTCCTGGTTCCACATAGACTGGAAGAGGTCGGTAAGCTTCTGCGTCAGTCGGGGACCATCAGCTGCATAGACTTCCGCTGTGATGGAGTCAGAACCCGGGGCTTTGCCACTGGATAGATTTTTAATTGCCTTCTCTACTTCTGTGAAACTTGGCGAATCCGAGAGGGAAGCGTTGATTGCGACCTGGGGCAGGCGAGCGATGGCTTCAACGTTGATGGAGGAAGGACGGTTGAGGACACTGTCGAAGTGTTCTGCCCAGCGCTTGAGAATCTCTTCCTTATCAGTGATCAGCGTGTTCCCATCTGCACTGAGGAGGGGGGAAGATCCTGATTTAGTGGGACCGTAGATTGTCTTGAGCGCCTCATAGAAAATCTTCATGTCATTGCGGTCTGCATTCGACTGGATCTCGTCCGCCTTCTTGCTCAGCCATGTGTCCTGCATCTGTCGGAGCTCTCTCTACACTGTTCTTCTGATATTGGCGAATGCAGCTTTCTTAGATGTGGAGTGCAGGTCATTTAGCAGCGCTCTGTGTGTGCGGTGTTTTTCGTCGAGCAGTTCTTGAATGCGATCATCGTTATCATCGAACCAGTCCTGGGGCTTGCGCGTGGTAGAGCCTACCACATCGGCGGCGGTGGAGTAGACAACATCCCGAAGGGACGCCCAATCAGACTCTACATCATGCGAGCCTAGAGTGATGGCTTCCAGCTTGTTGTCTAGTTCGTCTGCAAGGGACTGCTTCACAGAATCGTTTTTCAGCTTGGAGACGTTCAGTCGCTTCAGCGTCTTGCTTCCTTGAGGACATCTAGGAGGCTGTATCCTGATGTTAAGTTTGGAGATGATCAGCCTGTGGTCAGTCCAGCACTCGGCTCCTCACATAGCCTTCGTCACTCTGACGTCCTGCCTGTCTTTCTGTCGCACTATGACGTAGTCGAGCAGATGCCAGTGCTTGGAGCGTGGGTGCATCCATGACGTCTTGTTGCGACGTGGTAGGCGGAAGACAGAGTTAGTGATGAGCAGTTCGTGCGCTGCACAAGTTTCCAGCAGTAGGAGGCCATTGCTGTTACAGCTGCCAATCCCATTTTTTCTCAGCACTCCTTCCCATGAGGTGTGATCTGCGTCAACCCGGGTTAAAGTCACCAAGGATGATGAGTTTATCTGTTCTGGGCACGGCAGCAATAGTGGATCTCAGTTCATCGTAGAACTTGTCCTTGATCTCATCAGGGTTCGTTAGTGTTGGGGGGTAGGCGCTGACTAGTATGGCATATAACTTTCTTGGGAGCGGCAGTCGAACGGTCATCAGACGATCGTTGATGCCTTTAGGTGGGCCGACTGTCTTGTTGACCAGGTTGGACTTGATGGCAAACCCAACTCCAGCCTCGCTACTTCTTCCTCGCTGCGTCTAATCCAAAAGAAGGTGTAGCCTGCATTTACCTCTGACAGTTGACCTTCGTCGGCAAATCGGGTCTCGCTGAGTGCTGCAATCTGGACTTTGTACCTGTTCAGCTCTCTGGCAATCAAAGCAGTCCGTCTTTCAGGCCTTTCAGTCCCGGCACGATCCATGAGTGTGCACACGTTCCATGCGCCTAAGGTGAGAGTTGTCACCTTGATCTGTTTCTTTGTTTTCTTACCGCTGGAGTGGGATCCCCGCCAGCCGCGGTAAGCTGGCCAGGGTGAGATGAAGTAGACAATGTTTAGGACACCTTTTCTAGTCACTTCCTCTTGCTGTGGAGGCGAGCAGCGTAGTCCTAAAGAGGGCTGCTCGGACGCTCAGGTGGCTGCCGAACTCCCATGCTACTTCGGTCACAGGAAGACGACCCTATGGCCTGAGCCGCCTGAGTGCAGGGTTGTTACTACGGCTGCCAGTGAATCCACACCTGCCACTTCCCCGTCGCCGCAGGACTTGCAGGATGATGGAATGGGATAGTGATCTGGTGAAGTCATGACTTGCGCGTGAGAATTGGATTTCAGTGAGGAGGAGTTGCGCATTCGTCGACCTCACTCTCTCGTCCCCGCATATCTGGGTCCAGTGGCAAGACAAGTCGAGACGGCTGGAGATAGGGGGAATGCAGTGGATGGCCAGCAGTGTCTAAGGTGTCTCACTGTGCCCTAGTCGCGTTCCACGTCGCTTGCTGTAACCGCCTTTCTGCCCGTTGACCAGCTGGTGGTTCCTCCGCTCAGTCCGCCGGGTTCAGTCTTTATAGCTACAACCTGTGGAAAACCCAAGTCTATATTTATAGCCTCAAAATTTCTAGCTTCATTGACGTCACTGAACTGGCTGACCTGAATACTCGATACTTTGTGACGTCACTGAACTGGTTGACCTGAATACGCGATACTGTAGGTAGGCGAAATGAATTGGATAGGGATAAAGGGAGTTTTATAGGAACAAAGACCAATACACACACAAAAGAAAGGGAGAACAAAAAAAATCCCAATACCTCCAATCCACACCAACGAACGAGAATGCATAAAACAGACACATAGACTATCCACACCAACGAATACGAATGCATAAAACAGACCCATATCTACTATCCACACCAACGAATGCGAATGCATAAAACACACCATACTTACTAATCACACCAATGAATGCGAATGCATAAAACAGACCCATAGACTATCCACACCAACGAATGAATATAATATTCATTTTTATTCTGATTCTGATTCAAGATTATAATATTTATTTTTTATTTTTATTCTGATTCAGAACTATCTTTATTTTTATTCTGATTCTGATTCAGAAATATTTTTTTTTTATTCTGATTCTGATTCAGAAATATTTTTATCTTTATTTTTATTCTGATTCTGATTCAAGATTATAATATTTTTTTTTTTCTGATTCAGAAATATTTTTATTTTTATTCTGATTCTGATTCAAAAATATTTTATTTTTATTTTTATTCTGATTCAGAAATATTTTTGTTTTAATTTTTATTCTGATTCTGATTCAAGATTATAATTTTTCTGATTCTGATTCTGATTCAGAAATAGTTTTATTTTTATTTTTATTGTGATTCTGAATCAAGATTATAATTATTTTTTATTTCTGATTTGATTCAAGATTAGAATTATTTTTCATTTCTGATTCTGATTCAGAAATATATTTTATTTCTGATTCTGATTTTTGTTTTTATTCTGATTCAGAACTATTTTTATTTTTATTCTGATTCTGCACAAACGAAGAAAGAGAAGAAAAACACACCCATATCTCGTATTCACACCAACGAACGGAACGCATATAACACACATTCTACTATCAACACAAACGAAGGAAGAGAAGAAAAACACACCCATATCTACTATCCACACAAACGTACGGGAACGCATAAAAACACACCATACATACTATTCACACCAATGAATGCGAATGAATAAAACAGACACAAAGACTATCCACACCAACGAATGAGTATAATATTTATTTTTATTTTTTATTCAGATTCAGAACTATCTTTATTTTTTATTCTGATTGTGATTCAGAAATATTTTTATTTTTATCTGATTCTGATTCAGAAATATTGTCATCTTTATTTTTATTATGATTCTGATTCAAGATTATAATTATTTATTTTTATTCTGATTCTGATTCAAAAATATTTTATTTTTATTTTTATTCTGATTCAGAAATATTTTTGTTTTAATTTTTATTCTGATTCTGATTCAAGATTATAATTTTTCTGATTCTGATGCAGAAATACTTTTATTTTTATTTTTATTTTGATTCTGATTCAAGATTATAATTATTTTTTATTTCTGATTTTGATTCAAGATAAGAATTAATTTTTATTTCTGACTTTGATTCAAGATTAGAATTATTTCTTATTTCTGATTCAGATTCAGAAATAGTTTTATTTTTATTTCTATTCTGATTCAAGATTAAAATAATTTTTATTTTTATACTGATTCAAGATTATATTTATTTTTTTATTTCTGATTTGGATTCAGAAATATCGTTTTTTTTTTATTTTATTGTTATATTGAATCAAGATTATAATTAAAGAAAAACACACCCATATCTACTATTCACACAAACGAACGGGAACGCATATAACACACATTCTACTATCCACACAAACGAAGGAAGAGAAGAAAAATACACCCATATCTACTATCCACACAAACGGACGGGAACGCATATAACACACATTCTACTATCTACACAAATGAAGGCAGAGAAGAAAAACACACCCATATCTACTATCCACACAAACGAATGAAGAGAAGAAAAGCACACACACTATACTATCCACATAGTGTAGGGACAAGGTCTTTTTTTGTTAAGATGAAACACACACACACACACACACACACACACACACACACACACACACACACACAGGAGCTGAGGTGTTAGTTCTAATCCATTCGAAGACGACATGAGCGAGCCTCAATCAATGTTCTCCATTTCTGTCACAAAACCAAGAGAGTCCTGATTCAGCCCAAAATAAATTCGTTCGTCCCTTGACATTTTATTGTGCCATTTGAGAGACGCAAAAACACACTTCAAGAAAATTGAGAACGATGGCTTACACCTACACTGTGAGATGTAAAGAGTTCAAGTAGTTTGTAAAACTGAGTCAAAGTTTATGATCAAGATGAAACGATGACACTTTTCCAACAAGACACCAAGCAACAATGACGATCCGTGTTACACAATACTTTTCAAAATGTGTTGGTAGAAGTTTGTACTAGCGATCTTGAAGAAATGACTGTCTCATATCCAATACCATTTGCATTACAGTCTTTAATACAGAGTGAGACTAAGAGACTGAGAGAGAAAAAACAGTGGTAATCTGACAGAATGACAGAACCAACAAGACCAACGAAGAAAGAAATTCGTTTGGTACCTCATGAAGATTATTGTTTACAATATAGTAGCCCCAAAAATGACTTGCAGAAGAATTGAGAACGATGACATAAATCTACACGGTGAAATTAAATGGTTTACGTCAATGGTTGCTATTTCTTTGTTTATTAAATTTTTGTAAAAACGATGTGTGTAAGCAAAAGCTAACACACTCACACACACATACGTACGCACGCACGCACACGGGTGCTACTGCATTGGGTGACAGTAAGTCTGGAGGCTAGTGTTTTGAGAGATGGACAGACAGAATTAGCATTACAAAAAGAAAGAATGGTAAAGAAAAAAAAACAGAAAAGAAGCACACCATTTTTGGTTCTGTTATTTTTCGCGGTATTATAGGACAAAGATAATGAAGACAACCATATATTCTGTGTGAAAAATGTTCCTTGTTTTCATTCATTTTATCAATTTCATAAAAAGGTAATGTGATATTTATTGTCGACTGACTGCTTAACATTTGCTGTATATTCCAAATTTAAGAGATGTCCTGTGTTTCGCACCACACGCTACCAACAATTTTGCAAAGTTTTCTCAAATCTAAGGGCAGGAAAAAAAAATAATAAAGCAGCACGAAACAGCGCCTTCGTCTATCGACAGTCTGTACTGAGAGAAAACAGGTCAAACATTGTTACATTTTTTCTGAATGCATGTTTTAGTTTTCGAATTCAGAGTTAACCATAGGCAGGGTTATACAGTGCAATGTCACTCGCGTCTTTCTTGAAAAAGTCGTGCGTTTGTTTACTTTCTGAAAAACAGTAAATCTAATGCTAGAAAACAAATTCCGTGACACAATGCAGTGCCAAAATAAGGATAAAGCTAGGAAAACACAAGTCTATATTTATAGCCTCAAACTTTCCAGCTTCAATGACGTCACTTTGCTCAACACTAGGGGAATAATGGCAACAGCCGAACACGAACGCGACTGACATTTTTCATTTAGACCTAGTATCTCTTTTATAGCTACAACCTTTGGAAAACCCAAGTCTATATTTATAGTCTCAAACTTTCCAGCTTCAGTGATATCACTTTACTCAACACTAAGGGGAATAATTTTTATTGTGCTGATCGGCTTGAGAGTGAAATGAATACTGAGAGGGAAGTCACCAGCCCTTTATGTATACACTGAGCCTGACATAGATATATAGGGGTCCATGGCGTTTCAAATGTAGTCATTTGACTTTTTGCAGTCAAGATGAAACGATCGCATAATTTCGTAAAGAAAGGAGAAGAAAGTAAGAGGCAGAACTGTGATCTATCGCCTCGCACAGTAGCTGAAGTCTTGGCTCAAATTCATGCCAGCGATTTTGAAGATGAGATGAGTGAGCCAGAACCTATGCCCAGAGAGTGTACACCAAGTCGAAGTCCATCACCACCAGTAAACCCTGAAAAGTACTACCACATTCTAGAGACCGACAAACGCTCCTCCAGAAAATTTAGAACCACAGCCTACACGTACGCGGTGAAGTTTAAAGATTTCAAGTCCGACGTACCGCTGGAGAAAGCAGAGGGGTTCATCACCGATGTGTGGGATTCTTTGTTAACCACACTGAAACGGCAATGTGAAGCCAAAGAAGACGATCGCTTGAGACTTTCTATTCATCACGACAGTTTGAAGTCACCCGTTTGAATCGAGTTTAGCAGCCCGGCAGAACTGACTCCTTCCAAAGTCATGGACAAGATTCAACACGTGCAACAATCAAACGACAAGTTTCACATCACCGACGGGAAAGCGACAATGTTCATGACCCACGTTTTTCTTCCCCAAGGGATAGGACAACGCAAAAAGGTGTTATTGGTGGACGACTTTCTCAGCACCAAAACGAGCCTCGTCCAAATAAACAACCCTCAAGACCAGATGTGTTTAGCCCGTGCCATCGTGGTGGGACGAACGTATGCCGACAAGAACGACACAGCAGAATGGAAAAGAGCATGGCAAACTATTCCAAAATCGGACCGAGCCAAACAACGAAGAGAAGCAGAACTCCTGTTACAGCAAGCGGGCCTATCTAAAGACACACCCTAAGGCATTCCTGAAATGCAAAAATTGCAAGACGTCTTGGTTCCACGCTACACCTTGAAAGTGCACCTTCAAGAAGTGCGCGGACCTCTGTTGTTTCGAGGTAAAAATTTCAAAGACGGAAAATACATTCACGTCTATCATCACAATGAACATTTCGATGCCATCACCAGTATCACTGCATTCCTGGGATACGATTATTACTGTGAGAAATGTGACTATGGTTATAACAATCGAGAGCAACACAAGCATTGCGGATCGAAATGCTCAGGATGTTTGGCCTCTAAACCCTGTCTGGACGAAGGACAAAAACGAATGCATTGCCCAGCTTGTCAGCGCACGTTTGTCAGTCCAACCTGTTACCAACAACATCTGAAAACGCAAGGTTCACAGCAGAAAAGTGCTTGCCAACTCCTGAGATTGTGCCCTACTTGTGGACAAGGCTCACGTCTGTTCAGGAAAGAAACGATGTCACATTTGTCGCCAAATCGTGGACTTGGAACACGAATGCTACATTCAAAAATACCAACCCCACCAGGAAGAAGATGACCACAAGAAGAAAGGGAATTTCATCTTTTTCAATTTTGAATGCATGCAAGAGACTGGCATTCACATTCCTAATTTCTGCGTGGCTCACCGAGCGTGCGAGAAGTACATCCAAGAACCTATCTTTACTCATTGCCCTCACTGTAGCAAGATTCCTGGACGACGTGAAAAAATCCTTCGGGGACCAAACACGCTGACCGATTTCGCCCAATGGATCTTAAACCCTATCGACGAAACGTGGAGCCAAGAAGACACCGAACGTTACGGAGATTGTCATCGCTATGCCACGGTGATGGCTCACAATTTCTCGGGATACGATGGACAATTTCTTCTCAGATACTATACGGAACAAGGCAGCGAACGTCCAAAAGTGACTTTGAATGGAGCCAAACTCATTTCCATGCAAGTGGGACAAGTGCAGTTTAAAGATTCGATGAGCTACTTGGCCATGCCTTTGAACCGCATGCCTAAAACGTTTGAAATGACAGAAATGGCCAAAGGCTATTTTCCGCACTTTTTCAATACCGAAGTCAATCAACATGCCGTTCTACCCCATTTGCCTGAGGCTCACTACTACGACCCCGACAACATGCGTACCGAACAACGAGAAGCTTTCTACGCATGGTACCAGACTCACGCCTCTGACCCCTTCGACTTTCAGGAAGAAATGTTAAAATATTGTCGTTCCGACGTGGACATTTTACGGCGTTGCTGTGGAAAATTTCGAGAATTATTCATGGAACACGGAGGGATAGATCCTTTGAAAGAAGCTTACACCATTGCCAAATCGTGTTCCTTAGTGTACCGCCAACGATTCATGCCCGAAAATACCCTAGCTGTCATCAGTCCTCAAACGACCAATTTTGTCAAACGTCAATACTCAGTCAAAGCCCTACGCTGGCTACATTACTTGTGCGACAAGGAAGACAAATGGATCCAACATGCTCGCAACGGAGGAGGCGAAAAGACCATCGGAAGTTATTCGGTGGATGGCTGGGACTTAGAAAACCCCAACATCGTGTACGAGTTTAACGGGTGCTTGTTTCACGGATGTCCCATCTGCTACCCTCAACGTAACACGACAAATCAGTTTTTACAACGGACCATGGAAGACTTGTACCAGGCCACTTGTCAGCGACGCTTAAAGTTAGAAGAGCAAGGATACCAAGTGGTAGAAATGTGGGAACATGAGTACGATCACCGTTTGAAAACCGATCCCTAGTTTAAACTCATCGTGAAAAGTTACAAGCTGGTGGACTCACCGAACCCAAGGGACAATTTGTACTGAGGACGGACGAATGCCACCTGTTTGCTGTACCAAGCCTCCGAAGAGAAAGGAGAAGAAATCAAATACTTGGACGTGTGTTCTCTGTATCCGTACGTGTGCAAATATTGTCACTTTTCCGCAGGGCACCCGCAATTGCTGACGGAACACATCGACCTGGACAACATTTGCCAATACGAAGGATTGATCAAATGTAAAGTTTTGCCTCACACGGAATTGTACCATCCCGTTTTACCTTACCATTGCCAAGGAAACCTGATGTTTCCCTTGTGCCGTACTTGTGCCGAAACGTGCAAACAAGACCGACCTTGTCAGCACACTCAAAAAGAACGCGCCTTGAGGGGAACGTGTGTCAGCGTGGAATTGTTTAAAGCTCTGGACTTGGGATACCAACTGTTAGAAGTGTACGAAATTTACCACTTTCCCAAGACAGAAAAATACCAAAAGGGCGACGAGATTCAGAAAGGCATTTTCGCAGACTACGTGAATGCCTTTTTGAAACTGAAAAAGAAGCTAGTGGTTATCCATCCTGCTGCCACACTCCCGAAGACCAAAAGAAATTCAAAGACAAATACTGGGAGCAGGAAGGCATCGTTTTAGACCACATCGAGGAAAACGAAGGAAGGCGATCGTGTGCCAAAGTAATGTTAAATTGCTTGTAGGGCAAAATGACACAACGATCGTATTTACCCAAGACGGAGTATTTGACAGAACCTTCTCGCTACTTCCAGGTGATTCACGACAAAACTAAGTACAAGAAACACGTGGACGTCCTTCGTGAGGACTTGATCTTAGTCAATTACGAAGAAGAACTGGACTTTGTAGAAGCCGACGAATTTGGAAATGTCATCATTGCGGCTTACGTGACAGCTCATGCTCGCTTAAAACTGTACGAAGCTTTAGAACTGTTAGGAGATCGTGTGCTGTATTTTGACACGGACAGTTGCATCTACATCGATCGTCTGGGTCAACCTCACCCTGTCATCGAAATAGACCGTTTAGGAGCCTGGACGGACGAGCCTCCCGACGACAAGATTCTAAGTTTTGCAAGTGGCGGTCCCAAAAATTACGGCTAAGATTACCGGGACCCATAAGGAGAAGTACACACGGAATGTAATGTGAAAGGATTGACTCTCAATTATCGCACTAGTCGACTGGTGAACGTTGGCGTCTTGAAAAAAGCCTTGCAGTCTGGACAGGATGGAAATTTTAAAGTGACCACCCACGAACCGCACAAGTTTGTACGTTTACCCACGCACCAAATTGTTAGCCGGCCCTTGGAAAAAGTCTGTCAAATCGTGTGCCAGAAGCGAGTACGGCTTCCCAATCACTTCACTTTACCGTACGGTCACGCCGATATTGGTCAGCTTATAAAAAAGGACCACGTTCAAGACGGATAGTTCATTGTGACTACCATTGCCAAGCGAGAAAGATGAATCCTTTCAAACAGCAAGTATCAAGCAAGAGCAAACTCGAGTGCGATGCTGTGCCTTGCGATGGTAGGGATGCCGTACGCTATGACCTTAGCGATTCAGTACCACATCATGGGAACTTTGCTATAACTACTACTACCATACCTACCATGAAAAGTGATGATGTGCATGTCAAACCTGACGGATGCGAAAGTGATGCTACTTGTTATTGTGGACACTTTACTGGTTTTCATGGTGGATGTCATCCTTATGAAACCATGCGGCTTCCACCCTACGGATGTCATCCCAAACTGAGCAAACTCCTGCATATTTCACCGTACCCTCATCGAATTCAACCTGTGGAAGACGAATATTCGTTCCCTGTGAGATTGCCTGAATACTGCGACTTTGAAAGTCGATTCCAAACCTTCCGAGGAAAATGGCCAAAATTTCTGGGAGGACCTACCCCGAAGAATTAGCTAGAGCTGGATTTCTCTACTTGGGCAGAGGGGATAAAGTCAAGTGCTTCAATTGCGGTCTGTCACTTCACGAGTGGGAACAGAAAGATTCCGTTTACCTGGAACATGCTCGATGGTCTCCAGATTGTCACTACCTATCTTTAGTGGCACCTCGTCATTGAAGTGGCCTACCATATCATGTAGAAACCAGCTGCTTGGCTAGGAGTTAAACGTTGGACAACCCCTAGACAAGTATTTAAACCCCATCTAAAAAATAATCTTCAAACATTACCAAACGAATTGCAAGAGAAGATCTACAAGGACATTTGGCTTTGACTTGCCAGAGCCAAATCTCAATGGATAACTGTAGAACTTTTATGTCGAGAAATTCACAAGAGGAAATTGACAAAAGTCAACAAACAAGTCAGATTTCTCTGGATCAAATGTGCGCTCATCAGAATATTTCGCTTTAGAGCATTTACATTTGAAGATTTTATTGACATTCTTGACCGATTCCTGGAATGGCAGTGGTCAGAAATGACTCACTACGTTCGTTACTTTCGCTCTAGAAGAAGTGTTTGACTGACATGGTCATGGATACTTTACAAAATAACATTCGTGGTTTGTCTGTGGAGTTGAGAGAACGTATTTACCGCGAGTTCGTCAAAATACAAGTGAAACGCAAACTCAAAATCATTTCTCCATTTTTAAACTATGCTCTTTTCCAAATCAAGCGAAGACTGATTATGGGAGGACACTACTTCAGTCACAAATATAAACGAGGCTATTGGCCATGACCCAGTGATTCCTGATTCTTATTACCTTACACCTAAGAGGGTATAAAAACGGACTACCATGCCACGACCTTTATCATTCGTGATACAACAGATTCCGTGGAAGGAAATCAATGACACTATTCAAACGGTGGAGGATTACCAACACCTATTACTAGAAATGTGCCCATTGACTTGGGGTCGACGTGTAGTGTGTGTCTTTAGTGACTTGCTTTCTGCGATTTCGTTTACCAGACGATTCCTTGTGGACTCTTTACGAACAGCACATACCGCTCAAAACATGAAAGGGGTCCCTTTAAATGTACACGTGACACTCGTTTTGTTCAAAGCGTTGCGATTCATCTCAATACGTCTCAACCTCTACTACATGAAGAAAAGATTCGTTAAACATTAGTGACTTTGGATGCTTAAGACAATGCACACCTTATTGGTTAAACGAATACTAGAAAGATGCACATACTAGAAACATCTACGTTGGGACACAAGTGGTAGCTGACCAGATTTAAACAACGTGCGTGACTGATAAAAAGAAAAGCACGAACTTTGTCCTATTTGATCGTTTGTTTCTTGTTTTAGCATTTTCTTAAAAATGGACAGTAATTGTAGTACGAAAAATGTGATTCTTTTATGAAATGTATATACGTTGTATACGTTTTTTGAAGGCATGAACTTTAATTTTTAAAAGTAGTTTTCTAGAACTAAGAACTAAATAACTTGTAAATAGGTTTGTTTAATGTCCAAATGTTTATGTATTAAATGGATAGTGCTTAGACCAAAGCACAGGCCAGAGAGCCCATGTATATACTTGAATAAATGGTGTGTACCCATACAATAGACTTTTCTTATTGGAGTCTCTATTCTGTCTGTGAGTCTTTCTTTGAAATATCTCTGTCTTTTTCTGTGTCTTTCTATTTTCTGTGACTTGGAAGTTGACATCCCTTCGATTCAAAACCACCCACCAAAGAAAAAGTAGCAAGAAAGACAGCTGCTGTCATCAACAGAGAAGATATTGTGCTGTTAGGACATGTACGTACTCAGAAAATCACGTGCTCAGCAAGGATGTCTCATTCTCTCTCACTTCTACTTTGTCCTTGACCACGATGCCAACCAACCCTGATTTAACATTCGTGTTTCCTAATTTAATATTTTAACAAAAATACTAAACTCCTTTCTTAATGAACTTCTCCTTCTTCGACAGCAGCGACGATATTCCTTGCTCTTACCACTGATTCTACTGCTACAAAAGTGATCTCTAGTAAGAGCAAAGTAAAAGACAGAGTAGGCATATTTCAAAGTGTATTGGATTTATCTAAACAACAACTATCACATTCCTATATTCAACTTCTGTTTATGATAATGGTTCGGGATACTTCACACTTTTTAAAGTCGAAATGCCTACAAACCATATAAAGTTATGTAACTTTAGTATTATCACACTTGCACAGGCTCTATACTTTACCAGTGTCACGAGAAAAGCTTCTGTTCAAGTTATGCCACTTTTCAAAACACACACACACTTACAACTTGACCTGAATATTTGTACTTCTTTATTTATGGATATCCCACAGACCCGTCCCAGCATACAGAACTGATTAAGAAGTTTAGGAATATTCCCTCATTTTTTATATAGAAATACCAAAGCTTTGATGTGTATTTTCCTGTTCACCCATTATTAGTGTTTAGGCATGTTCCCTGAAGACACAAACGATTTTGAAAAAATAATTTTGAATTGAGGTTTCTCTCTGTTTATACATTTTTTTACGTTGGTGTGAATAGTAAGTATGGTGTGTTTTATGCATTCGCATTCGTTGGTGTGGATAGTCTATGTAGTGTTTTATGCGTTCGCCTAGAGTTTGTGTGGATAGTAGATATGGTGTGTTTTGTATGCGTTCGCGTACGTTGGTGTGGATAGTAGATATGGTCTGTGCTTTTCTTCTCTTCCCGTCTGTGTGGATAGTAGGTATGGGTCTGTTTTATGCAATCGCATTCGTTGGTGTGGATAGTATAGTGTGTGTGTTTTATGCATTCTCGTTCGTTGGTGTGGATAGTCTATTTATACATTTTTTTACGTTGGTGTGAATAGTAGGTATGGTGTGTTTTATGCATTCGTATTCATTGGTGTGGATAGTCTGGTGTGTGTTTTGTATGCGTTCACGTACGTTGGTGTGGATAGTAGATATGGTGTGTGTTTTGTGTGCGTTCGCGTACGTTGGTGTGGATAGTAGATATGGTCTGTGCTTATCTTCTCTTCCCGTCTGTGTGGATAGTAGGTATGTGTCTGTTTTATGCATTCTCGTTCGTTGGTGTAGATAGTCTATGTGTCTGTTTTATGCAATCGCATTCGTTGGTGTGGAAAGTCTATGTGTCTGTTTTATGCGTTCACGTTCGTTGGTGTGGATAGTCTATGTGTGTGTGTTTTATGCATTCGCATTCGTTGGTGTGGATAGTCTGTGTTTCTGTTTTATGCGTGAATCAGAAATAAAAAATATAAATATTTTAATCTTGAATCAGAATCAAAATAAAAAATAAAGATAGTTCTGAATCAGAATAAAAATAAAAAATAAATATTATAATCTTGAATCAGAATCAGAATAAAAATAAATATTATACTCATTGTTTGGTGTGGATAGCCTATGGGTCTGTTTTATGCATTCGCATTCATTGGTGTGAATAGTAAGTATGGTGTGTTTTATACATTCGCATTCGTTGGTGTGGATAGTTGATATGAGCGTGTTTTATGCATTCGCATTCGTTGGTGTGGATAGTAGATATGGGTCTGTTTTATGCATTCGTATTCGTTGGTGTGGATAGTTTATGTGTCTGTTTTATGCATTCTCGTTCGCTGGTGTGGATAGGAGATATTGGGATTTTTTCTTTCTCCCTTTCTTTTGTGTGTGTATTGGTCTTTGTCCCTATAAAACTCCCTTTATTCATATCCAATTCATTTCTTCTTCCTACAGTATCTCGTATTCAGGTCAGCCAGTTCAGTGACGTCACACAGTATCGAGTATTCAGGTCAGCCAGTTCAGTGACGTCACTGAAGCTAGAAATTTTGAGGCAATAAATATAGACTTGGGTTTTCCACAGGTTGTAACTATAAATCCATACTAGGTTTTTTTTTAACAGAAATTGACCAAAAATTGTAGCCAAAAATAGACCCTACCTGTTCCATTCTTCTTGTCGCTAGACAGGCCCAATATTTTTTGTCGCTAGACAGGCCCAATTTTTTTGTCACTAGACAGGCCCAATATTTTTTTGTCGCTAGACAGGCCCAATATTTCCCCATGTTCAATTTCCCTTGTCTGTAGGGTACAAAGTAGGGTCCCGTAATGCTAATTCCCATTGTCCGTAGGGTACAACCCCTCTAATTTAACATTACGGTCTACGTGTCGACATAAATCTTGTCCGTCTATAGTCCCACCCATGTTAAAATTCCCATGTTAAATTCCCATTGACGCTATATCACCCCAGGGTGTGCTTTTGACGCTATACAAAATTCCCATTGTCCCTAGATCGTCCCAGGGTGTGCTTTTGACGCTATAAATCTTGACGCTATACATGCCCACCCATGTTAAAATTCCCATGTTAAATTTCCATTGACGCTATACAGGTCCAGGGTGTGCTTTTGACGTTATACAAAATTCCCATTGTCCGTAGATCGTCCCAGGGTGTGCTTTTGACGCTATAAATCTTGACGCTATATTCGACATTAGGGTCCCGTAATGTATTTTCCCACTGACGCTATATCGTCCCAGGGTGTGCTTTTGTCCGTAGAAATCTTGTCCGTAGACAGGCCCAGAGGTCTTGTAATGCTAATTCCCAATGTCCGTAGAAATCTTGTCCGTAGGGTACAAAGTAGGGTCCCGTAATGCTAATTCTCATTGTCCCTAGATCGTCCCGCTATACTACTTGTGTGTGTGTGTGTGTGTGTGTGTGTGTGTGTGTGTGTGTGTGACTTGCCATCAGTGGCTTCATTCAAATTGTGAAAATTTGTCTTTTGAAGAGTTTGGATTGTTTCGGAATGTTGACAGTTCCTACACTTGCAGACAGTGTTTCGGCAATGAAATTGAACTTCCTTACAATTACTCTCGTGGATTAAGTCGATTAATGCAGGTAGTGTATATTAGTTTATACGTAGTTACAAAATTAAGAACCTAAAACACATCAAAGTTCACGAAATTCTGCTTAGACATTACGAATTCTGGATCAACGCGTAGGTACCCCAAAAATGTATTTATCATAGTTTAATAGCTGTTCACAAAGTGGGATATACAATCCCGGAATCAGTAGAAATAGGGTGCGTCTTTATACTCAAATACACTTAAATATACTCAGATACTCAATAACATACTCAAATGCACTCAAATATATCATTTTTAATATTATAAGTATATTTACATTGTGTCATTGGCGTTATTAATAAAAAAATTAAGTATATTTTGTGAAATATTAATAATATATATTATTAATAATCCGTAACTTTCAGCATTTTATTGATCATGTGACGATGGATGTAGTTCTCAAATATAGTTTAAACATGCAGTGGAATCCGTGTTAACTGATTTCACTATTTAGTACCTCTGCATTAATAATTATTAATATATTCTTTATGATTTCAATATTCATTTCAGTACACTCTGGCATTAGAGGTCTATTGGAGTGTGTGTGTGTGTGTGTGTGTTTATTAACTACTAGAACTAACCAAGTGTTTATCAAACTGTAACGCTGGTGTATCAATTATTAGCATGCAGAAAAATGCAAAAGGTACTAAATAGTGTAATCCGTTAACACGGATTCGTCTGCAGCCAAAACATACGCAGGAGCTCATTCAGAAACTGTACAGCGTAACTGAGTTATATTTAATGGAATACCGTACGAAAGTGGAAATTATCGTCTCGACACTTATAAGCAGCATTATTTAGTTCCTAATACAGTGTGGAGGTGCACATCAGAGAAAGAAAAGACAAAGCTGTTTCAAAATTTCCTTTCTGATAACAAATGCAAAACGAAAGCACCTTACATGCAATCAAGCGACGGAAAATACTCTATCAGACACGAAGCAAAGAGAATAGCAAAAAGCCAGGGCAATAAAAGCGACCGCTGAATGAAAGAGCAAATACAAGATAAACTTGTATATAATGTATTTTATTTTAATTCTGTGACTGTACATTAAAAGCGAGTAGCAAGACGTTCATGAGCATTATTAAATTCCAAATACTGAGGTTTTGCCGGATTCGTAATAACTATCATGACTTTCGGGTTGTGTTTTATGCTCTTTATGAAAACAGGTGAAGCATTTAATATAAAACAATATATCTCTGGTGATACGCAAAATGTTATATATGTAGTAGTTTAAACTTCAATAATAAAATAACATTTATCGAGACATTTGTATACAACATGTAAAAAGGACCAGGGTGAAATACTGGATAATTTAAGAGCGGATATACATTATGAAGTTTTTACATATATTTTAACCTCTTTCGTGGTCTTGTATAATATTTGTGATGATGATGATGATAATGATGATGATGAGGAGGAGGAGGAGGAGGAGGAGGATAGTAGTAGTAGAGTGAAAGCGGGATTCTGGGGCACTTCACTGATCCAGTCCCTAAGGAAAGGGTTCCTAAGTAGTTTTTTTTTTTTTTTTTTTTTTTAAAGAGAAAGTGTTGTTCTGGGGAACTTTGCTGATGCAGTCCCTAAGGAAGGGGTTCTGGGGCACTTCACTGATCCTAAGTAGTTTTTAGAGAGACTCTTTATGAAGCCTTTATAGTATGAAATGAACTTTGTATCACTTTATGTTGTCTCTTTCTGATGACTTTGTTTTTCTTATGTCTTTGTGTCCATGAGCGAGAGTGTGAATGCCTTCGTTGGAGAATCGTTTATCATCAAAAGGAACATAATCCTTTTTTGTTGATGAGTGTGGTAGAGATTTGATGTTATTGTGATCGAAAAGTTCTCTTGGAGTAGTACATCATGTGTCCATGCAGTGATTGTGTATAATGTTGGTGGGTTGTTACTTTAGCGGTGAAAGGTTTTTTGACTCCTTTGATTTTTTTTCATGAGGTTGTTATCGTCGCGTGTGATGCTGTACACTTTAGAACTAAGATCTATCAATTCCCTGATGGGTACTCCACAAGTTTCATCTTTAACCTTTCCTAGCACCTTTTTATTGTCGTTGCAGTGGATTGGATTGTCTCTAGGATAATCGCTTAGGTCGAAGAGTACTCGATGTTGATGCAGGTCTGCGCAGACGTCGTCGGTGTGAATTTCGTACACGAGCGAGTCTGTATCAGTCATGAGCAGTGTGGCTTTATCACCATACTTATGTTTGATGAAGTCGTAGTAAAATTCCAGCATAAGCATTCTGGAGAGATCGAGGACGGCTGTTCCTGTATAGATAGGTTTGTCTAGCAACAGATGTGTTTTTCTGGCCTCGATGGCCAAGAGTTCTTCGTCAAAGATTTTCATGGTGACAAATGCATCGCTGGCTACGAGTTTGTCTCGTCTACGCTGGTTATTAACGATTTCGATGTTTTGCGATGTCTGATGTTTTCCGTGGTTTTTCCGAAGATGCTATTGCTCATGAGTTTGATGAAGTCTTTGTCGAAGTCTGAGATGGCTTTAGCGTGCTGTGTCGTATTGAGATCGATGTATGGTTTCATCCATGGAGGCTGACGAAACTTGAGAGCTCAATGCACTTTTTCTAAAAAGAGTCCGTGCTGAAGAGCTTGTTCGAGTAGTGTGTTTTATGGTTGAGATTGGGTATGAGTTTTTTTACCTTAGCATCTCCGAGTTCGAACTGTTTCTTTTGTCGTAGTTGTTCCATAGAGAGCATGGAGTTGTCAGTGAGAATTTGTTCAGCGCAGAATGGATAATCGTTGTGAAGGTCGTGGAGGTGTTCTGGATAGGTAAGATCTACTTCAACCAAATAGCCATAGTCATCGAGATATCCTTGCCTGCCTTTCCTGTAGAAATTGTTCTTCGCTAATCCAGTGAAAATCTCTCTCAGGAAGTGGTTGTGCGCGTCTAGATATAGGATGTACACGGGAGGTTTGGTGGGGTCGTAGTGTTTCATGTATTTGTTATTGGCCACAGCGTGTTTTTGCTGATGACGGAGATACCACCTCGTATCATTTGTTCAGTGAACATGAACATGTCTGGATTGGTGAAGAGTTCTATGGTCACATCTGTGTGTTTAAGCATAGCGTCCCAGGAGAGTCCAGGTGATAAGAAAAACCAGAGGAGATCGAGCTGGTAATGACTCAGGCACGTGTGTCTAAAACTTTCAAAGACATCCGTGAGTAAGAGCAAGTCCGTTTTGAGATAAACATTGTGATAGTCTCCGAGAGTGTGGCAGTCGAAATTGTTCCATCTCTTGCACGCGCATTGGAATTCCTCATCGGTGATTCCTGTCAAGCTGAGATGAGAATAAAAGTCTTTTTGAGAGAGTAGCGATATTTCGTCGAAGCATGAGGAGGATTCGATGTACTCGTAGGGGTAGACTCCTTTTTTCTCGAAAAGATCGGCTTGGCATCCAAATTCCTTGTCGAGATGGATAAACTTTGGACAGTGTTTAGCGAGTTATTCCAGCGATGTGGACATAAAATGGAATGAGTCAATGAATCGGAAAGGTCCAATGGTGATCGACATGTACTTTTCGAAATTGTTGGGGATGCACCTGATCTTAGTTCCCACCTCGGTTAGAATCGGTTTGACTCGTGAATGATTGAGGGCTGCCACGCTAAAATGTCCATCATATCCTAATAGATTATGAGCAATAACGGGAAGAAAGTCTGGTTCTTTGAATCGTAAGTTGTATTCGGCGTGAGCAGCTCCTCGTTAGTAACCAGTGATGTGACCGTGGTCTCTCACTTTTTTGCATGCGGTTTAAAGTATTCTTCGCAGATGTGGCGTTGCTGAGTTGACTTATGCTGTCGTATCTGTGATGGAGTGAGTGCATGGATCGTTGCTTGATTTCTTTGTATCTCCCTTTTGGGTTTCAGCTCCGAAGCAAGTTGTTCAAAGAACCATGGAATGCAATCCTAACCGCGATACTGATGATACACCGACGACAAGGGTTCATCGACGGAGCAATATGTTTTAAAGCCGATCGAGCAGGGTACATGTTTATGTTCCACCTGAGTGAAAGAATGACTGGGATCTGGCGAGGTTCCTTCTACTTTTTCCAGGATGGCTTCACAATCAAATAGGTGTAAAACGAATGAGCGCATTTTTTGTGGTGATGTTCGACCTTGAGCATGTCATCGCGTGGCATCTGCACCGTCTGTAACTCTTGACAGTATCCAGATGAGACGTGCCCGTTTAGACGTTGTGGAAAAGCATTGTAAGCAACGATAACAGAAATAGCCCTGATTTTTACCCTTAGTGTACTGCGATCGGCATGACCGGCTGAAACTTTTGATGTACAACAAAGTGGTTTTGATAATGCAGTAAATTGATACTGTGTTGTGAGGCTGTTTTAGAGATCAGCAGTGGATAGACCACAAACTGCTTTTCGCCTACCTTTTTGTCATCGAGTCCGAATACATTAATGGAAAGTCCATCGTTGAGTGACTCCAGTTTAGGAATGTCTTTGACTACTGCAGGAAAGGTGACCCCAGTGGTTTTAAGTGTATCAAAATATGGCTTGTACTTAGAGACACGTTTGGCACTGTCCTCAGCAGGATGTAGCGCAGAGAGAATAGCCCACAAGAGACAGTAGTCATCGTTGTTCTTGACGTTGATGCAGGCTTTAGTGGCTAGGATGGATTTAGGGAGTGGTACATACTTATTCCACGTAATAGAGTGAATTTGGAAGTTTGAAACGAGATAGTGTTGATCCCGGCGAAGATCCAGGCCGATCCCTTTGCCTGATAATCTCCGATGCGTCTCTGGATAAACGACATATTGTATCGACGATGTGAATAAAATCATCACTGCGATACACGCTAACGGATTTGGATCTGATGCACACATCGATGCTCTTGAGTTCCTTGACAAGATGAATGTTAAAGGCGACTCCCAGCTTGATGGCTGTGTGTGTACGTAGTTGTGATTTGATAGTTGGGTGTAGAATGCGCAGTAGAAGTTGTTTGTCGATTCCACGCTGAAGGATATGAGAATGATCGCAAATAAATCCTTTCTCAGCACCTCCATATGCTTTTTTCAGTACATTTAGGGGGTGGAAGACGTGTGACCTTATCACGTTGCCGTTGAAGGGCTTGTGGATTGATTTTGGGTAGTTTTTTCCTCGATATCACCTCGACGAGATCAACTGAGGATTTCATGCTGAAGTTGAAGGAGCTTGGACGACTTTACAGTTTTTCCTGTGAGCACTTTGTATTTGTCTCACAGTTGCTTCATTTACTGCTGAGTAGTGATGACCTCTCTTCCCTCGATTGCTTTGTACTCGTTAACAAGCTTACGGTGTGGAATCGCTATGAGATCTCTTGAGACGCTTTGGAGGAGCTCATGCAGAGCGGCATTCGACCTTGGATACGGTACTTGAGTACCTCACATCGACTGAGCGATGCTCCAAAGTCGCCGAGCGAGATCATGACGAAAGATAAAATCTGTTCCTGGTTCAACACCAACATGATGTAGTAGTCTGCTTCTCATTGTTATTTAGGACAAGATTTTGGTCTATCCTTGCTACAGTAGAGATGCCCTTTAGTAGAGTCCTGTATTTATTTATCTAATTGCTTGTTAATATTTACTTAGGTCAAGATTTTGGTATATTCTTACAGCAATAGAGATGCTATATAATAGTCCTGTATTCATTTCTCTAACTGATTGTTCATTTTTGACATAAAAAATTTGATGTGTATTATATAGCACAATGCCTATGCGTGGGACACAAAAGTGTGTGTAGTTGCCTCAGGGCAGCGTGGTAAAGTGCAACAGGTCTTATACGAGAGAGTACTGCGCTCAGCATTATGCACTCATCAAGTGTGGTAGTCCTGGAATGAAACACTGCTTGGGATGTCAAGAAGGAGTTCGAGGTCAACTCCAAGTGTGCCAGCGCTGTGGTGGCAGAAACATCCGACCGATTAAATATTACTACGAAAAAGATAGAACGACCCAGAAACCAAAAAATCACTCCAAGATTTTGAACGAGTTTTCGACTTAAGAATGAAGCAGGAAAACCGGTGGAAAGTACATCCCGTGTTTAGTCGTTACGAAGCGAACGAGGAAGGAGAGGTGAGGGGCGCACGCACGAAAATCAGGCATGTGGTGAGGTTTAACATTACTGTCCATTTCATCGTGTACGTGTTTGTTAACAGAGTGAGGGTGACGATATACCGTCATCGTTTTGTGTTTGAAGCTCATCGGGGAATCATTCCTATCGGCTATTCCGTCTTTCAGCTTAACAAAGATACCTCTGATAATAGGTTGTGCAATTTGGACATAAGACCAATCGGATAGCAAAGAAATATGTCAAAAACCATGTTTTAACTCCTTTTTTTATTTATGAGGATTGATACAGCAACTCCTATTCAAACGTTGCATCTCCTGCATGCATCGAGAAGACCTCTTCAAGTTGCTGTATCAATCCTCATAAATAAAAAAAGGAGTTAAAACATGGTTTTTGACATATTTCTTTGCTATCCGATTGGTCTTATGTCCAAATTGCACAACCTATTATCAGAGGTATCTTTGTTAAGCTGAAAGACGGAATAGCCGATAGGAATGATTCCCCGATGAGCTTCAAACACAAAACTATGACGGTATATCGTCACCCTCACTCTGTTAACAAACACGTACACGATGAAATGGACAGTAATGTTAAACCTCACCACATGCCTGATTTTCGTGCGTGCGCCCCTCACCTCTCCTTCCTCGTTCGCTTCGTAACGACTAAACACGGGATGTACTTTCCACCGGTTTTCCTGCTTCATTCTTAAGCCGAAAACTCGTTCAAAATCTTGGAGTGATTTTTTGGTTTCTGGGTCGTTCTATCTTTTTCGTAGTAATATTTAATCGGTCGGATGTTTCTGCCACCACAGCGCTGGCACACTTGGAGTTGACCTCGAACTCCTTCTTGACATCCCAAGCAGTGTTTCATTCCAGGACTACCACACTTGATGAGTGCATAATGCTGAGCGCAGTACTCTCTCGTATAAGACCTGTTGCACTTTACCACGCTGCCCTGAGGCAACTACACACACTTTTGTGTCCCACGCATAGGCATTGTGCTATATAATACACATCAAATTTTTTATGTCAAAAATGAACAATCAGTTAGAGAAATGAATACAGGACTATTATATAGCATCTCTATTGCTGTAAGAATATACCAAAATCTTGACCTAAGTAAATATTAACAAGCAATTAGATAAATAAATACAGGACTCTACTAAAGGGCATCTCTACTGTAGCAAGGATAGACCAAAATCTTGTCCTAAATAACAATGAGAAGCAGACTACTACATCATGTTGGTGTTGAACCAGGAACAGATTTTATCTTTCGTCATGATCTCGCTCGGCGACTTTGGAGCATCGCTCAGTCGATGTGAGGTACTCAAGTACCGTATCCAAGGTCGAATGCCGCTCTGCATGAGCTCCTCCAAAGCGTCTCAAGAGATCTCATAGCGATTCCACACCGTAAGCTTGTTAACGAGTACAAAGCAATCGAGGGAAGAGAGGTCATCACTACTCAGCAGTAAATGAAGCAACTGTGAGACAAATACAAAGTGCTCACAGGAAAAACTGTAAAGTCGTCCAAGCTCCTTCAACTTCAGCATGAAATCCTCAGTTGATCTCGTCGAGGTGATATCGAGGAAAAAACTACCCAAAATCAATCCACAAGCCCTTCAACGGCAACGTGATAAGGTCACACGTCTTCCACCCCTAAATGTACTGAAAAAGCATATGGAGGTGCTGAGAAAGGATTTATTTGCGATCATTCTCATATCCTTCAGCGTGGAATCGACAAACAACTTCTACTGCGCATTCTACACCCAACTATCAAATCACAACTACGTACACACACAGCCATCAAGCTGGGAGTCGCCTTTAACATTCATCTTGTCAAGGAACTCAAGAGCATCGATGTGTGCATCAGATCCAAATCCGTTAGCGTGTATCGCAGTGATGATTTTATTCACATCGTCGATACAATATGTCGTTTATCCAGAGACGCATCGGAGATTATCAGGCAAAGGGATCGGCCTGGA
>JAECUM010000337.1:0-109611 GCA_016617855.1 Megalonaias nervosa | reverse complement strand
TAGTTTTGTGGCACCATCACTGCCGAATTCATTATGAGACACATCTAATGAAGTTAATTTAGGTAAATAATGAAAAATATCATTTTCGACTTCCTTACGTTCTTCGAAGTTCAGGCCATTGTTACTTAGATCCAAATGCTGCAGTGAACCACTTTTGAGCGCTTGGTTTCGTATTTTCCGCAGGGAGAAATGCATTTCACTCAAGATTAAAGTTTTCAAGGATGTCAAGCTTGTAAAACTGTATTTTTGATTGATCTCTTCCAAGTCGTTTCTGCCCAGATTCAAGGTTTCAAGCGATTTAAGACAGTTCAGTTTCTGGGGATCAGGAACAATGATTTGATTCCAGAACAAATCTAGGTACTTGAGATTGTTGTAACGTGTTTGTCCAGTTTCGTTATCACAGAAGTTTGGAGGAAAGATATTAATCTGGTTGTGAGACAGGTCAAAAAATTCTAACGTCTGAATTCCTGAACTAAGATTCATCTTGTTGATCCAATTGCCGTGCAAATCAAGATAGACGAGTTTCGTGAAATTTTCTAACCGACTGTCCTCGAATTCTTGTATTTGGTTTTCACGCATGCTGAGATAAATGAGGTGTCTACCCTCGAAGTATTTAAAGATATCCTGTACCCCATGTTGTATCCAAAGACGATCTAACTTTAGTTTACGAAGCGGAGCTCTATTAAGACTAGCAAGAGCTCTTTGAAGGTTGTTCTTCTGGTGTACAAAAATTTCGTTGACGCTCAGATCTAGAACTTCCAGTTGTGTTAGATTAGTAAATACATCCTCCTCCAGCCGCTCAATTTTACACTTTCTCAAGTGCATGTGTGATATAGTTTCAAATGAACACGTAAGATTGCTGATTTCCTTCATGCTCAGTGTGCTAATGTTATTATTAGAAAGTTGTAAATATTTTATACCACAGGGAATGCGTGGAATATATGTTAGATTCCGATCGTGACAGTCGACGCTTTCTCTTGTGCAATTGCAGTTTGCTGGACACTCAACATCTTTGCAATCCATTTGGCAAGCACTGACCTTAACGGGTTTGCACTCTTTCAGGAGAAAGAGAATCACTATGGCAATCAAAGATCGAACAAGACATATTCTGTGGCGCATCTTCTACGGCTTGTAAGGATTTCACCTAAAACGAGAAAGAACGACTTTCCAAATGTACATTGGAAACTTTCTTGCAGTCGTACATCGTTAAATATGACTCAAACGAAGGGTCAGAGAAGGAGGGTCAGAGACGGAGGTTGAGGTGGTAAGGCTCAAAGAAAATGTTGAAAGGATTCATATCAAGTGTTTATGTGTGTGTGGATAGAAAAGAATATTTTGGTATTTCCAAATACACCAAGAAAGGTGTGATTGAATCACTAATTGAAGGTCAATTTGAGTATTCAGTTAAATTATTTTATTTAATTTCTATACCATTTTTCACACTTTCAAGCAGCAACATTTAATATACTGTTGTAGTTAGCTGTGCTATATACGTAAATATATTTTTCATCAAATTATAAAATGCAGTTTAATAGTTTATATGGTCTTGCATAGATCTGTGCGCGCCAAATGTCATATTGTGAAAAGCTGACTTGCAGGTAGGTACACATATTGTGTTTGAGGTATTGAGATCGAAACACATAATTTTTTTCTCTACTTTCCGATCTGTCACCACACTTCTCATACTGCAATACATACTGGCAGTGGATTCCGATCTTGTGCAAACAGAGTTATAAATATACAAGTCACATTAACGCGACTAGACATGTGTAGGACTTTATCAGGGAAGAAATTTCATCTACACAGGCCTTGTTCTCTTCGCAGAATAAAATCCGAGTATCACTGACGGTAATATTCCCTCCTTTCTAAATTAATAGCAAACTCTGCTGGCCTGTAATAAACTCAAAAAGTAACAAAAAACACAGCCTTTTGCTATACTGCTGGCTAATGACGAAATATATGCAGATATCAAACTATGTTATTGCATTCGAAAAGTATACATAGTTATTAGAAAAAAATATGCAGTGTAGGTATGTAGGTAGTTACGTAAGTAAGTAGATATCCACATGATAAAGAAAAATAACTTCTTTTACAACCTACAACTTCCTCTTTTAACTTCCTTCATCTGAATAAACATCTAACATTCCAACTTTAAAGTGAAAACACAACCGGGTTGGAGGGGTGTGTGTGTGTGTGTGTGTGTGTGTGTGTGTGTGTGTGTGCAACAAGGAAATAAAGCAATCATTCGTGGTGAATTATGTATAAAATATATCTTCTGTTTGAGCAAAAATATGTGAAGACGACATAATCAGTCAACGTTCTGACAAGAGAAACGCGTTTTCTTCAGACTAGGAGACAACCACACGTTTCCTTCTAGACTGGCAGACAAACACACTGTTGTTTAGACTGCCATACAAACACAGTTATTTAGACTGCCAGACAAACACAACAGTTTGATAAAAATCGGATAAACGAGCAGACGGATAGATAAATGGATCGACGGGGAGAAAAAGAAAATGGACGGTCAGACAAAGAGATGAACACAAACAAACGAATTGGTTGACACCGAAGGGACGGATGGGCAATTGGTCAACGGAAGGGTGAAGACACTGATGGACAGACAAACTTAAACTTGCAGACCAATTAAAGGCTGAAAGGACTTACAGATATGGGTGAACTGGTTAATGGAGGGGCCCATATGCGAACAAACATCTTTAGAGGGTAAACTGACAGAAAAAAGGAACAGACGAGAGAACAGAGTTTTGAGCAGTTAATAAATTGTCTAATACATAAGTGGACGGAAGCACGGGTGGATTTCCCAAAATTTATGCAGTATTCTAATGTTCAAGCAAGAGAGAGACCGATTAAAACGTCTATCAGACACCAAATACTCGAATTGGACAGAAGAAGGTACGACTAATTCTGAGCCCATTCATTCGTTTCTGAATAAGGGAAAATTGACGATGCCCAGCAAATTAATTTTAAATAGGTTCTTTGATCAAAATGCAGTAACGATGCTGTATTCATGTACTATTCCAACTTTTAGTTTCCTCTGACATTCAGTTGTCCCCCACCCCATGCATTTCACGTTAACACTGGACTGGTTCTGCAGTATTGGCGTAGTCGTTACCGATGCTTTCTTTTTTCTTTAAACGTGATGAATACAAGCACAAAATATTTACAGTGCTACAAGGTGTGTATGTCTGCACTTTCTTCCCCACACCATACATTAATTTAACCCAGATTTGTAAGTGGCAGAGTGAAGGGAGGAGATGAGATGATATATTTTTGTTGTAATTGAAATATACATGCGTATATGCTATACACATTCCTTTCATCTCACTGTCTATAGATACAATTACATTTATGTAAATTACATATACTTAGATTTATTTTTTCATTTAAAAAAATATTGTCGATTGGTGTCTTGAACCAGTTACCCCAGCATGAAAACGTTAATCGTTACCTTTACAGATAAGGCACAAATATAAACTTCTTGTATCATATATAATAATAATAATAATAATAATAATAATAATAATAATAATATATGCACACACACAATTCTTTAATAGATCGATGTGCTCTCTAGTAGAAATAAATATCATTTTCACTGTCTTTAGATTTTAGACAGGAATTTTGCAATTGCTTTCTAACAAGTTGACAGATCAAAAAGATCATGTCATTTTGATTTTAAAAATTAGTTTACAAGGCGTACTTACATGTATATCTTACATTTGCACACAGGTAGAGATATCAAGTATACTGTGACGACAGATGCAGAGTACCTATTCAGAGTACGTAGCTTATCCGATCGATTTACGTGGTAAAATCATCGTTTCCAGTAGGTATCTGAAATCCTTAAAGCTAGATATTTCTTGATTTACTTATTTTATTTATCTAATAGATTTGATCTTTTAACATACATTAAATAAAATTATTATCGATAGTTTGATTTAAGTTGCGTACCTATCCGCTGACATAGTGTATGACTGAAATAGCTGGTAACCTCATGTTGATATGACTTTCCGTTCTGGAGAACGACGATAACACGATTTTCAAGATGTATGCCATGGTGACCGCATTGAATATCAGATTGGGGCCATTTCTATTTAGTACCAACTAGACATCCTAAAAATATCTTTGGTGAAAGCATAATGTCGATATGACCAGTTATCTAAGATGATCATTGAGGTAGTCATAGTAGAAGTCGGATCTACACCATTTTCAAACGTAATACGTTTTACAGTGAAAACCCCATGCTGATAAGACTATTCACTCAGGAGAAATAATGATAACAAGATTTTCAAGATGACCACCTTGGCAAATATACTGGATGTCTGAATGGCACCATTAGGACCAACTTGACATCATCTTCCGTTGAAACTCCATGACAACATTACATTTCTTTCAGGAGAAGTTGCGGTACCAAAGAGACACCATAAGAAGTCTGTTTAAGGAATATCCCTTGTTGATATGACAGTCCATTCAGGAAGATCAGGTATAATAAAATTTTCAAGATATCCACTGTGGTGGCCATCTTGGATAGCCGAACGACACCGTTTTCATTTAGGATCAACCAAACCATGGGTTAAATGTGTGTGTCAAGTTTTATAGATATCCTCCAAGTAATTTAAAAGGAGTTGCGATAACAAACCTGTGATTGCGGAAGGAAGGACAAGAGACAATCTCATAAGCTCTTCTGGTCTATGACCACTACGGTGGCCTAAGTGGTTAGAGTGTTCGCCTAGGATGCGGAAAGTCGCGGGCTCAACCCCGGCCGAGTCATGCCAAAGACTTATAAAAAATGGTACAAACAGCTGCCTCACTTGGCGCTCAGCATTAAGATGCTAGTGTCAGTACTGGTATACTTGGTGTCACGATAATGTGACTAGGTGGGATATAATACCACATGTCTGTGGCATGATGCCCCACTATAAACTGCCACACTAGAAGAATCGTAGCGATATGACTCAAATTGCTACGTTAAAAATCTAAAACACACGCACACCACACTTCTGGTCTATGACCAGTATAGCAAAAATATTACTATTAATTCATAATCAGGTTAAGAAATATTAATGAATTAGGTCTTGAAATCTTTCTCTGGTAAGTTCAAAACAGGTGTTTCCGAGTAGGAAAACAAGACACTGAGACTGGTTAATAACTAACCCATCTGATTCCCAAAAGCTTTATTACGGCCTTGTCTGTTTTTATTTTGTTGGAGTTGATAAAACGCACATGCGTTGCTTGCAGCCACACGGAAAGTAAATGAGGAAGCATCGTTCTCCACCAGACTTCACAGGCAGTCACATGGTCTAAATACATTGTGCGATGTTCTAAAATTGATTTCCTATGTACATTGAGGTTTAACAGTTTTTAAGAATGAGAGCGTCTGCCTTGAATACTCTCATACACGTTGATATGCAGAGGTTAATGAATACATTGACATATGATACGTGTGCATGAAAATACAAATCAGTCGGTTATAGGTCGTGCTCACTACTTATAGCATGAACATATTGCATAGTAGCTATTTCTATCCACACAGGACATTTACCCAAATTTTCTCAAACACACGACGTTACGGCAGTCTTTAATGATTAATCCAAGTTCATAGCAAATTCAGCTGGATCGTTTTAACTGCAGTGTTCCTCGCTATAAAATGGACAAGTAACTAATGAAAGTGCTTCAAAGCACATTTTGGTCAAAGTTTGCGTATTCGTGTTGGTCGTCTCTAATAGAATATAAAATTTGTAGTAAATCTAGAAATCGAATTTAGCTGTCTTCCAAGAGCCTTTCCAAAGGTACATCGCGGTAGCCTACCTGAGTTGATGGTAGGATTCGAACTTTCAACCTCTTGGTTCTGACTTTGGTATGCTAAACGCTAAGCCTCTGCGGATCCAGCCTCCGTTAGTTGCATTGTATGACATGCAAGAGAGTGCATCAGGTCTATTATAAATCCTTGAGACAGAACCCGCAAAAGATGTCGGGGGCTGCAATGATGAATTAACAATATTGGTCAAATCGGTCAACTTCTATTTAACTTCAGGGTCCTTAAAATGTTTTTATTCCTTTTAACAAAACCCTGATCCCTGTCTGTCCACCTCGCCGCTCATTCTCTACTGATGTGCTTTAACAAGGATAATGTTCAATAATTTACATTCATAAGTTATTTTCCTCAAGGAATAAGCATCCTTTGTGAGGTGTAAGATTTTTTTCTTTCTCTTGCTTGAGATTTTATTTCGTTTCTCCAGCCATAGTTGTTGCAGATGAGATAACAGGAAGTAAAAACACTCTCAAAGTCATAATTTGACTTCAATTCACACTAAAAATCTATAGTTTATTTCCAGTGTTTATCTGGTGTTTATATAGCATGTCAGAGTACATCGAAACCCGTTTTCTTCTACTTCGTTTATCATGATAATGTTGAGCAAGGTGTTGAAATATATCTAACCTCCTACCTCTGCTATGCTTATCACTCCTAATTTAGTACAGATCTGTTTCTCCTCCTTCAGTTTAATCAAAGTTATTAGGAAATAAAATAAAAAATAAATTTGGCAATAGTGCTGTCACTTGAAAAACTCCAAAGTTTGGAACACATATGGGAACCCTTGATAAATTGACAAAATTACAACACTACATTTTACTATTCAGTTCCTTAAAATACATAACATTCTGCAATTCTAGTTGCCAGCCATGAATCAGTACTGGACATGATTGGTGGGGCTTAATATTTATTCCTGGCGAAGCATATCTTGCATAGTGTAGCATATCAAAGCAGAGTACAGTACATTACATTACAGTACAGTACAGTATTGTATCGAGTGCTTTGAGTTTTTTTTAAATATACGGATCGTACACGGTTTGCTGTGTGATTCTTTTCTCTCAGCAAAATAAAAGAATCTGAGCTTAAACGTTTGCGCCCAGTAAACCATATATCACGTGATCAATAGACGAATTTGACAATCGCAGATAATCATACGTAACTGCGGCGTAATGCAAAGATCTCCTGGATCCAAAACGAGGCTTAGGGAAAAGACCTCATGTGTTTGTATTAGGGAGAAGGACAGTTTTGATAAAAGAAGCTAGATATATGGTATATATACTTGCATATCCTTGATTTTAATGCCAAAGGAACATATAGGTATGGTATATATATTTACTGCATATACTGAATTTTAATGCTAAAGGAACTTTTATATATGTTGTATAAGCTGACTGCATATCCTTGATTTTAATGCCAAAGGAGTTAAATACATGGTATATATATACTGACTGCATATCCTTGCTTTTAATGCCAACGGACTTAAATACATGGTATAAATATATATATATATATATATATATATATATATATATATATATATATATATATATATATATATATATATCTGTCGACAAATACATGTGTTAGAATAAGAATAAAAACAGGAAAAATAATTTGTCCCAGTGTACTACATGGATTATCATTTGACGTTTAATACATTCTTATATATGAAGACAACATGTGATGTTTTGAGCTAAGAGTCGTGTCGCACTGTAATCAGGCAGTGATTTTGTGCCCTTAGCCTGGTTCTCACTACGAACCTAGCGCGTAGACAAAGCCAAAGTTTCACCAATTGGATGTTGTGAAAAGAGCAGCATGTGATGTTTTGCCTTGAGATCTGTGTCTCGTTGTGATCAAACAGTGATTTAGTATCCTTAGCTTGGTTCTCAATAAGCTCCTAGAGCGGTTGACAAAGCGAAGTCTGCTCCAATTGGATGTTGCGAAAAGAATCTAACACTAGGCATAAAAATTATATACGAAATATATACAAGGGAAGGAGTGTTAAGCAAGACAGAAAAATGGAGAAAAAGATGTAGTCAAATAGTGCTAACTTGCAATTCCGATCATTCACTATTTCGGAGGACACAAAAGCACATGCGTCAAAATAAGTACGATCACTTGCCGCATTCACACAACAATAATTTTTCATGGCAGTGCCAAGGGAGCAGCAAACAAATATAGACAGAGATAGACATAAAGAAAGATTAATATCACCGCAAGAGTTTATTTATATGCAGAGCCACTAAACAGTGTATCTGTAACACTTTGCATACAAAAGCCCCAAACAGTGTATCTGTAACACTTTGCATGCAGAGCTCCAAATAGTGCATCTGTACCACCTTACATATGAACTCCAAACAGTGTATCTGAGACACTTTGCATATAAACTCCAAACAGTGTATCTGTAACACTTTGCGTACAAAACCACAAAAAGTGTATCTAACACTTGCACACAAACAGTGTGTCTGTAACACATTGCACACAGAGCCCCAAACAGTACATGTGTAACACCTTGCAAAATCTACACGAGCATGAAACTGTACTGTAATCAGATCGATTTAGCTCTTACTTCATATGTAACGTTTGATATTCATACTAGTACATGTTTGACATTTTTGCCGGCATTGACATTTTGTCTGACAATAAAATATCCAACATGGACGTTGGTAGTTTTCCGCTAAGACATAGGACTCACATTCAGACTTTATAAATAACTGTGTTGACTTAAACCCATACACATGTATTGTCCTCATCTGTTACATGAGATGTACACTGCAACAGGTGTGAAATGGGCTCGTGACTTTTGTAAACAGTATAATGTAACTTCTACAAGGACCAGATACATCAGAACTAGTTCCAACTTCAGCCAAGATTGGGAGTAAACAATTCGGTTTCGGATATTTCTTCTCTTTAACCTGAAGATAATTAAAAAAATTAATATGACTCCTATTCAATACCAATATGACCCGTATTCTTTATCTTGTTTAACATCAACTTGCCGTATTGTACGCTATTTTTCAGGACTATAATGAACACAAAAGACGACTATGGGAGCAATGTGACTATTTCGTACGATGTTCATCTTTTGAGTGGGAGTTTGAATTTCAGGTGATTTAGCAGGTTTTAAGGTGTTCCTTTGTAAACGTATTAAAGCAAGGTTGCATAATTTACATTTTGTCTTGTTTCTTTTGCAAACTGCTGTCAAACTCTCTGTGCAAACAAACTAATATTGGAGTACTAATTTTGTATCGAATATTAGCAACAAGTATTCGAATGTTCAGATATTCGTTTCAACTCTTGTAACGATAAAACAGAAACTATTACAATAAAAAATTATATTATAATTGAACATTAACTTTGGAGTGCAAATCTACTTGCTTGGTGTTCCTGAAATCGACCACACAGATTTGGCACAAAAAACCAGTATTTACGACAGCAGTTTTGGAAGACAATTTCCATTACTAGAAAATCAATATGAAACTCGGTAACATATGGCAGAGAAAATCAAGACGCGTTCTAGTTTAAAAAAATATTTAATTAATTCATCCTCCGCTTTGCAAAATGATTGATTACTAAAAATGTTTAAGTGTACATTATGTCATAAAATAAACAATTAGAAATAAATGTAAAGTTTAACAATGACACTCTGAATCCGGCCAGCCTCCCCCCCCCCCTCAAAAAAATCCGCATTTTTAGTTTGATCCATATATTTACAACTTTACCGAAAATGCGCATAATGCGGAAATATCTATGCATGCGTTAAGCGTGTTAATTGCCGTGTGGTGGGGTGGGGAGAGGCTATAAAATAATGCAGACCAATAATTGTATTTGAAAAGTTACTGTCTTAATGTTATTTCGATTACTTTCAAAGATAAACAGGTTACACGGGAGGGCTCCACCTGTATGTGATTGATCCATACCTAATTACCTAATTGTCTTTGAAGTCACCTATGATTTATTGCTAAGCTGTTGGTGAACTTGCTCCAGAACAGTTTTTTGATTCTCACAGTTTTGAAACACTCCCAAAGTAAAGCAGGTCAATAACTATATTTGAAAAAAATATAGGTCATCAACATGAAAATCTGATAATGTTATTTTTAATTGTTTGCAAAGATAAACATGTCAAACTTGGGGCTCCTTAAGGTTATTGAAGTAAGACGTGTAAAGCGCAAATAAAATAAGATTTCTGACAAACCTTTAAATAAGGCAGAGCGTTGAATATAGTAAAACACAGGGCACCTGCATGAAAGTCTCTTGATAGCTTGTATTAAAACATTGTTGTTGATCGTTTTGACAAAGACAGATATGTATTACTCAGGAACTCCTAAATGCTAAGGCAGCTGGACATATATACCAAAAATAGCGGGTTGACTTAGGGACGCTGGACTGATCCTTCGAATTTCTCGTCAAAATACTAGATCAGAATGGGGGACTCCGAATGGATATGACTAAAGCGGAAAATGTCTAATCACCAAGAACGAAACGAAATTAACAAAATATGAACGATGATTCACCGAAAATGAATTGCAGAGAAAAAAGAATAAAATGAAAATGAAACTGAAGGCAAAGGAAAATAAAACAATATTTATTATTTATGAAAGTATGAAATACAGGGTATCCTAGCAATATTTGGATAATTACTTATTGTGGTTTTTATCAGGTTTTAGGAAACAAAAGTTGAGTAAACTATCAAGATAATTTAGTTGGCTTCATAGGTAGAGGATCGGAGCTTTTAACGGGGGGGGGGGGACGGCCGCGAAATAGCAAATGACTTTGAATCGACAACTTTCTGAACGCTTCTGGCTGATCAAGGTTGCGTGACCACATGTGTCAGAATAAACTGCCCAAATACGTTTTAACAAGTTTTCATGATGATGACCACCACCAATTACTGCAGAAAATTCTTCATTAAATATGAACATACCTCGCTGGATCAAACTAGAATTTGCACATTTTGATATTTTCGAAGAAAAGCCAACTTTATAAACCACACTTGACATCCATGTCACATGGACTAAATTTATATAAATTGTCCTTTTCTAATGCATTACCCATGCAAAGACCGCACGTGAGAACATTATCACATCAAAGAAACAAGGATGCGATGTTTTACAAACCCTGAATATTATGTGTTGTCTAGTGTCTGTTGAGAATTGATAACGAGCAGGGCCCTATTAGAGGAATAAAAATATCTTTATTTCAGAAATATTACAAAGCACAACAAAACTGTTTCTCATCCCAATATTTACCAAATTTGGAGTTGCTCATTTAATTAATTTTACGGAAACGAATTCAAACAAATGTCCCAGACTGAAACGAGTTTCCGTGTGACTTGTAGATGATAGTCTTCAAGTTTTTAATTCCTCTGGCGAGCCTGTAGTACAGGCTGGGGAGCTCGTTTGCCCCGTGTACTTCGAGAGACAGCAAAATGTGTATCAGTGTAAAAATCTGATTTATATATATATATATATATATATATATATATATATATATATATATATATATATATATATATATATATATAAATTTAAAGGTAATCATATATATATATAATGATAGATTACCTTTAAATCGTTAAATTGCTGTTTAAAAATGAGTTCATTCCAAATATGAAACGTTTTTAGTGTACAACGGATAGCTCCGTGGTTGGTTACAAGGAAATCATGTCACTTCATACTACAGTAAGTGTCTATGCGTAATGCAGTAATTATGGTAATCAAACAAGCTTTGCTTCAAAGATATTTGTATTTATTTTCATACTGGAATCATTGACTACGCAATATGTGTATATAGTAAATAACGCGACTGATATATACTACTTAATTGTATTGGTTTGACACAATTCACCCTGATTTGATCTAACATTGATTTTAGTGTAAATTTTGGACAGCGATTGATTTTAATTTCGTATCAACTAGAGGAAGCGGGTGTAATAAAGTGTTGGTATAACGCAGTTTGATATACAAATACTGTTGATTATCAGACTGTGATTTGCCCATAGCGTATGAATACGCAGATAATTATGGTTTCAACAGTAAATTATTGCTCATTGTCGCAGAATAAGGCAAGAAATAACTTGGTTTCGCCTTAGAACGATTTGATCATTTTCCTCGTAGATGTGTACAAGGTTACCTAAGGTGGATAATTACTTTTTTAGTTAAGCGACTGAACTAGCATGTATCCCGTCGTAAATCGCTTATGGCGAGAGACACTAAAAGTACGGTATGCACGGGTATTTTACGCTTACTAATACTCATTCCCCTGGAGATTAAAGACAAGGTTCTTATCTAATTGACACATTGGTCTTTTGGATCTTGTCAAGGAGTGTACGTTCTCCATATTTGCTCTACAGCCATAGAGCTGTGCGTGTGTGAGTGCGGGTATATCAGGCTGTCAGTTTGGCCGTCTGTATGTCTATATGGGGATTGAAGCAGGTGTGACCATCAAGGCCATGCAAGGACGGAATTGCTGATTGGTAAACTTGTGCGCATGGTGGATCCATGAAGGTTGTATATGGCCAATACAAGTGTGGGCCAACCCAAGAATTCAGGAGAACTGTGGTTTGACAATGGACACGTGAACCAGGTCAAAATGTTTCGTTAGCAAGTTTTTACAAATATTTATGAGTCATACATGATTATGAATTGTACGGGCTGTACAAATGACTGAGTCACGAGTCATGTGTTTTGTACAATTGTTATGTTGATTTATCATATTTGTTTCAATTGATGATGTTTCAATCGCATACAGTTGTCACTTTCATTGGATGAGATTATTTGAATCTTACTTTCATTACATGAGATTATTTGAATCTTGCTTTCAAAACATGAGATTATTTGAATCGTACTTTCATTACATGAGAATTTTTTAATCTTACCTTTATTTTTGAATATATGAATCATATTTTTGTTTTTCCATTTGCGAATGTTTGTGTTAAGTAATCGAATGAGTCGTGTGTTTGGAGCGTGAAAGAATCACACGGTATATGTTATAGAGGATATATATTTTTATCAATTCTTTTCATAAACTTCCATGTTTCATCACATTGCGTTGTGTTGTCATTTAATCTAAGCATCCATTCAGGTCAAATCCTGTTCACTCATATGATTTCTAGATCAGTGATAAATTCTCACTTATTAATCATTATCAAAATTTAAAAAAAATAACAAGAAAAAATATTAGCAATCGCCGTTTACAGAATGAATCACACACACACACACACACACACACACACACACACACACACAAAATAAGGGACGAAAATACCTGGAAATCTGTGAAGATGTCTGAAGGTCACTATTCAGCTTTGGTTCACTCTCAATGTATTGGTTAGTCAGTCAGCATGCCAGTTTTACCTCAGTTAATCCAGATCACACGCTCTCTTCCTCACAGGATCAATGATGGCAAAACTGACAGACAAATCAACCAACAGTATTATGGTCATCTCCCTTATCTTTGATGGTTGGCGAAAACACTTACATACATACATAAATACATACATACAACAAATGAAACAGAGTATGTATATATGCATGTATGCATATAGCTTTTGTCTTGCGTGTTTTGTGTCTCAGTACATGTCTATGCATAATCTGATGAACCTTTTTCAAATTGTGTACCCAAAGTTCATCTCATAGGCCGAGTTGATCGTCCCAGTCGGAGACTCTATGAAGGTCACGAACCAATAGGAATGGAAGACCCCACCCTGAATTTCATTTAAGCTTCAAGAAAAGCTGATCGGCAATATAGTTGGTCTACCACTTCTTAATGTTTCCTGATCCTTTAATACAAATATTCACCGAAGTCCTTTTCCGTAGTTCTTTAGGAAGCAAGTTTAAATTTCTCACTCGGAAGGAAAAGATATTACATTATCTAAATACATTTATGTTCCAATGAAATTAAGAGATAGTATTGTTATTTGATGATGTTCGTCTTTTCTTTGCTCTTTGATAATTTTTCTTTTTTTGTAAACATATCAAGATCTTGTTAATACATTTATTATGAAAGGACATTACGTTAGCACATTTAATTTTAAGGATAATTAACACTATGGATGCTTAAAGCTGAATACACTATTCTAGTTTTCAATGAGATGAGTTTCTAGAAGTTTTGTTTATTTGATAGTTGATGGGTGTTTTGACCAAGGACACGACATGGCTGCCAACATGGCCTAGTCTAGAGAGGAGACTTATCCGTACCCACCTGGTCTTCAGGACGGCAAGCAGTCCACTGAGCTACAGCGGCTTTTTTAATACAAAACGTTTTCGTGATTAAAGTCTCGGTGTCACTTGCTTATTTTTTACTCATGCATTTAGAATCAAAGTCATGCGAACTAGAACAGAGGTTCTCATCCAGGTGGTCCGAAGAAAGGTTGCGGAATAAATGAGAACTTGAACTTCGATATAAAAACCTCAAGCTCATCTATCATATTAGAAAGGAAGGACTACTGATATTAAACTGTGAGTTATAATGTTTTATTGTGGAACAAAAATGTTAATTATTAATTTTTCTATATGTAGTTAGCTAACGGTACACTCAACATTAGGAAAGATTGTTAAGTGGCCCTCCGAGACCCTCAACAATGTTCAAGTGGTCTGCAAAAACGTTTGAGAGCAACTAATCTAGAACATTACACGTGAAGAAAAGTTACAATTAAGAAGTCGATATAACATATTATGCACAAATTAAAATAGTTGCCTACGCATATGGTAAGACAGATTCAAGAAATAAAAGCAATACTACTACTGCTACTACTACTACTAATAATAATAATAATTACTTACCAGGGACAAGACACTTAGCAATTGGATATTCAAGTTGTATCATGACCTTCACTGAAGCAATTATCTGTTTACAGGGGAGTGGGTTTAATCTAAAGCCTATTTAATATAAGGTCCACACTGATCTTTACTTCCTTGTTCTCTATCGACGATGTCGAGATCCACTAACTAGGGTCTGACTCAGAATATTGCTATGGGGGTGATGCACAGAATGGTTCGTTTTGCGTAAAAACGATGATTTCCGTCCCACCCCAATCCACCTCTGTCCCTGTCTGTCGGTCTGTCTGTTTGTTTGTCTGTCTGTCTCGTCCACAAACAACATACATCCTCACAAAGAAAGAAAGAAACACATCTTTATTAACGAAGAAACAAAGAAACCCATCTTTATGTAGAAAAAAAGAAGAGGTTTGGGGACTATCTCTTTTGTACACACACACACACACACACACATACACACACACACACAGAGATACATGCATACATACATACAAACACACATACATACAATCACACCAGCCATTAATGGGAGCTGAGTGAAGTATAAAACTGGATAGAAAGAAACATTACACACACACACACACACACACACACACACACACACACACACACACACACGCGCGCGCGCGCGCGCGCACGCATACACACACACACACACACACACTTGCAAAATACAGCCAAAAAGTTAAAAAATTGTTAAAAAATTGAAATAAATTGAAATGTTAAAAATTATAGAGCGATTAAAATATTTTTAAGTATAAAAGGCACATAATTACAAACCAACACTTTTCACGAAAGGAAAACGAAGATCTTTGCCTAATAAATACAATCCAACACCTAAATATGGATGATTGCTTGGCAGTTGATAGATAATGCTCACAGATGCATCTATTTACCAGTGAACACCCACATTTACAAACAATACGGTGGAAAGGGAGTTATGCAATGGTTACTAATACATATAATTACAATCCAACAATACCCTTACAAAACAAAACAGAGGAAGGAAAAAGGGTCAGTTAAATCCATTCACACCTACTTATCGTCAAACAAATGCACTTCCTTATTAACAAACAAACCAAACACCATTCTTAGTATAAAGCATGCAAGGGAATGGTTATAGCTGAAGACCATTCACATTTATTTATATAGAAACAATCAAATACATCCTCAAAATCCAATACCAAACATGCAAGCAAAACAGGAGGGAAAGGGGATAGGTGAGATATTCAATCTAGTAGACAAACAATTAAACAAACAAACAAACAGGTAAGAGAAATGGGAAAGAAACTTTCAGCAAAGTCAATGGGACTTGATACTTGGGAAACTTCTTCCACATTGTCAGTAACTGTTACTTTTGTAATACGGGTGTAATGCTTATCAAAGTGCACCCTCTCTTCAAGTTCGGTGCTGATCGGAAAACCTATTTATTGTCTTCACAGCCTGAAGCTTCACATGGCAGAGCTTATTAATTTGGAGATGCTGTTCGGTCAGGAGTTTTGATTTTGATTTGACTATGGAGTATGAAAGCATACAGATGCGAGTAGTGCTGTGGAATGCATTGTTAATCATTCAAATATTTTTGACATGATATTGTTGATATGATTTTATTTATGAGATTTTCTCTATTGCATGGGACTCAAACACGCGATCCGTGGAGCTATTTTCTGCTACCGGCAACGACACCGACATTGGTTGGATCAGAATGCCCTAATGTGGCAGCTCATTATCAAGACCTGTTAATAAAAATGGATGAATTGCAGAGGGATGCCTTCCCCACAATTTAATTCGTAGGCCCCAAAACGCAGCAACCTGATCTGGGAAACCAAAGTTTGGAGTAGATTGGCATACAGAGTCCATGACGCTTGCAGATGATGACGTGTAATACTTGAAATTCAACTCTTTCGACGTCTGAGCAATGCAAGGACATATCATATCGGATACGAAGTTGACTGACATGGACTATAACTCCGTACAAAATGGAGATTAGGTGTTCAAAGAAAATTGCATCTGAAGAATTTGGATTGTTATGAAGATATGATGATTACAAGCAACATCCCTGGTGAAGATGTACAATTAATTGTCAGAGGCTATAACTTTGTCAGAAATAGCGTATATGCATCAAAATTGATACAAAACACAAGTAAGTTTATGATTCAATATTCTATCCCAACTCCATCGTCATAAGTTAAACAATTCATGGGCTATGTTAACTGAAAGCAACATTCAACGCTTTTCATGCGAAGACAAGGATTTGCTAAACAAGAGGAAACTTGGATTTTCAAAGAAGTCTCATCAGTATTACAAAGTACATTGGCATGTTGGTCCTATGTTCGTAAGAAAATGGAGCATAAATTGTCTGAGAAAGGCAGAGATGTTCACCTTCTAGGTTTTGAAGACGATCTATCTTTGCAAGAAAACGACAGGAAAAGGTATAAATTTGATCGAAACCATTAGTTGTCCTTACAGAGGACTCAGAAAATGTTCATAGTTATGTGCTTGTCTTGTCTTAGAAATACATTCAAATCTGAAAGAGAAGGTAAAAGTGGTGGCTATAGATATTTTACCACTGATTTCAAAATGTGCTCAGATTCCTTAAAGAGAAGAAAGAAATAGCTCCGGTTTTGTTGAAAATGGTGGTTTACTATGCCGTGTAAGCAGCTCTGTGTTTGTCATCAGTGCCATCAAAGCGTTTTGCCCGCTATAGCCAAATACCACGAACACATTGCTGATATCATAACATATGTCTTTGCGTTGATATAATCAATGGTGTACATCAGCTGCTGATCAGGGTCAGGGGAGATAAACTGCATGTGGAATTGCAAAAGAATTACATACCTTTGAGCGATTTTGATGAATCAGGCATTGTAAGGCAGCCAACAAAGAAATTTATCCAACAAGAAGTAAAGCACTTGTAAGTGGCATCACTAATGTATCAGGCATTGAATCTAGAGGGTTTATCAAAGAGAACATTTTGAAAATGTTGCTTGCCATAAACAAGAAAATGAGAAACCCGATGACATCAAAAGAATATGAAATACGGCTCTGAAAATGAGATTAATGATATTGTCAAGCTCGTAGGATATATTTGCCTCTACTGTTCCCAAACTTGATATATTACGAAGAAGAATGTTAAAACAAGAGTTCAGTCAAACACAGTTTGTGTTTGTTTCTCCAGACAGTAGTTTTTTTGCCGGATAGTTATAGATTATCACAAATTCCAACTGCCGTGAAAGAAATTGAATTTGAGAATATTGTCCGTCAGTTCCAGATAGGTAAATGCCGCAATGTTTGTTGGAAATAGTGCTCATTGCAACTGACAGTTTGTTGTATATTAGATAGAACATACAACGTTACTCTTTGAGAGGCTGTTTTCGAAGACAATATCTTACTTGCAATTAAAAAACCGACATGCCATTAATAAGCTTCGGTATGATGTACTAGAAATGAAAGCTGAAATAGACCCTGTGCGGAAGGGCTCTAAAGAGTTAGGCGAATTTACATCTTTTATGGCATCGACAGACGCCGTCCCGGAAGAAACAACTCTTTGCCTTGTAATACAGACGTCTCAGTAGTATTCAGGTCTTCATAATTGAAGGCGACGAGAAAAGGCTCCCAAAGATCTATGGAGACGACATGATTTCTTTGTAGCGATAATGACATAAACTGGTCAAGAATCAGTTACGATTGTTTCATGTGTGCTTGTTTACTATATGGTGTAGCCTTACAACTGAAACATTCAACAAGATTGTTGAAAACGTGCGTGACGAATGCCACGAAGAATGAATCCATATTCCAGAAGAGTCATTCGATTGACTGTGACAGAACATATTTGTTCGTTCAAGTGAAGAATTCGATGGACAGTGTCACAACATAGCTGTTCGTTTAAGTGAAGGAAAACCATTTACCTTCTACAATTACAATGGGACGTTTCGAAAGGCTGCAAAATGTTGAAGTGTGCAATAAAAGAATTTGTTCCCTCACCAAGACACCTAAGAGGTATCTCTCAGAAAGGGTGGCAATTGTCTGTACTAACAATGATTTATCCACTTCAACAACTAAACAGTAGAACAAAAGTACAAAATGAAAATACTGAAATATGTTTCAGACAAAACTTTGCCGAAAATAGCAATGCTGGATAGCTTGCCAAAACGAAGTTCTTATTACGTTAATGTCTGCCGATGCAACGAATAGAATAGACGACAAAAGAGTTGTAATGCAACATGCCACAATGGACGAGAAAACTAATTTTTTCAGTCTAATATAAGCAATGAATCCTGGGCAGAATAAACAGTTTATGTTCTTACTGCACCTGCCGCTAAGCCCAAACCAAAACGACGAACACGAGTCAGATGAATAGATTCCTGATTTAGAACTTGTACCTATCCCAAATTGATTATCTCTCTGAAAATCTAGACAATGCATTGATCCACACTGATAAAACAAATCTACTGTCCAGGATAGTGTACCCAACGATGAAGCATATGCATTGCTTTCATTGCTCCACTCTGACAAGCACGCAAAAAGCAATTTGGGATAACAAAGGCACTCATGTCATTCAGGAAGCCTATACCAACAATTTTAGGAGATATTGGTTTGCGAGTAACTATCAGATGCCCGAAACAGCTTGGAAAAATACATCAAAGGGAATGTTACGAAACATGCCAAAGTTGTGTACACTGTTCTCCATAAGTAACAACATTAATGCACCAAAACCCAAAATATTCTGGAACGTTAAGAGCTTATCAGAGCTGGCGTTGCATATTTTGTCTACCATTGTTCCAAAAATGTGCTCAGTGCATCGTATACAGCATTTGTTTGACTATCAAGTCTTAAAGTTTGGCAAAAACCAATCTGCAGTATCTGACAACGTAAGGATCGCGTATTCTTCATACCCTGTATTTTTGGTTTTATGAACCAAACTTCAGCATAAGGAGACAACAATTAGAAGTGCGATGCACTGACTCATCTCATCTTCTAACGAGAACGCTAAGAAGATACTGAAAAGAGGGGTTGCAAGGTATGGACAACAAATATTGCGTGACAGTGGTGATGTATAAATGGACATACCTCTCTCAACGGTCGTGGATCATATGTTCGTTAAATGGCTATTACTCACATAAAAAAAATAATGTTGAAAAACTTATGAAAGACAACTGTGATTACCGTGCAACATCATTGTGCAGGGAAAAAAGATACCGGTTGTCCGCTAAAGACGACACGTTATTCTGTTAATAGAGCTACGATGGGTCCTTGACCAAGGCTTCTACAATACATCGATTTCCAGTCGTTTCCACCACCAACGATGTTTGTAACATAATGGTATTTCCAATTGTGGCAGGTTGCAATAGCAAACATAGATACAAATTCCTTTGAATAATCGCTATAAGAGGAAGGAAGGTAAACGTTAGAATGATTACTTCCATGATGGGAGAAACGTTCTATTCTTTGCAGAATATGAAAGATAGAGGGGGTCGGTGAACAGTATCGGGGAACGATTTCTCCCATTTCAACGTTACGTCTGTGGAACTAATAAATGTAAGTCTCTCTCTCTCTCTCTCTCTCAGTATAAAAAGATATGTGCATGTGCCCGATCATATATATATATATATATATATATATATATATATATATATATATATATATATATATATATATATATATATAGAATTAGAGAGTCCCAACATCGGGACCATCAGGGCGTTCACATAATCAGATTAGGGAAGTACAATAGGGTCCCAAATAAACAATATAAGGTGGTCAAAAGCCCAATGACCTTCAGGTCCCGCTGCACAAGGCGGCAAAAACTACTCTAAGCCAAGTGATCGGTCCCAAATAACCAAAGGTCAAACACCCAGCGACCGATTGGCCCATAAAAGCAAGTACACCCAATAAGACCCCAAAACTATCTCATATAAGGTGGTCTAAGCCCAGGACCATCACGGCCAGTCACACAAGGTGACAAATATTGGTATCCAACTGACTGTCATCCAAGGTTCTCTAACTAACAGATAATTCCTTATCTTAATAAAAAACAGTACAGAGTATCAAAATTCCTACTCCACGCAGGAAGACCAATTGAAGATCAATACCCTGGAAACAACGGATACCACCCTGCGGCACGGCGCCTCCCTTCCTTGTCTACGCCACAATTTACCTCGACAGGACACTAATAAGCGTGCAATGCGCGCACCAATAACAAACTCGCTAACAACCAAAACGTGACTGAGTGATGGTACTACTCCCACTCACACTATGCTAGAGCTAGATTTTTAAACATGAGTGTGTGCTGGGACTATCCCCACTCATGTAAGCCTAACATTCAGGTAGCTTAGAAATTACTTTTCTGCTGCCTGACGGCAAAATTAATAGCACTCTTTGAATGCATTAACGCCTGGGGAATGTGGCACAATTCCATTCCTCAAGGAAAATTAACATCCTGCGGTGCAGGAATTAACAACTGGCACATGCACATATGTGCGCACGCCAGTATCATTTAAACAAGTAAGTAAGCAATATATAGGGAAATGGGGTATGCAGTAGGGAAATGGGGTCTGCCTTTTCTCGTTCCCTGTACCACACAGGGTTTATACTCCATGGCTTTTGCACATTTTAGCAAGTCACAAATTATGTGCAACCCGTGGACTATTAGCATCAATAGTCATCGAAAGTGAAGTGGCCTAAACAAGCATCCAGAGACATCATAGAGCATGTAACCGACAAAACCGACTATAACAAAGTGTTCATTTTTTTTTACACGAATTGTATTGTTTCTAAATCGGCAACCACACAGTGTCTTATTTGTGCTCTGAGTTGTTGGTGATTTTTCGTTTCCACCTACAATATCTCGAATTCGATAGACGCCTAATATTGTTTACTGATCGTGTTGACACTACTTGCCGCTGCAAATTCGAATTCGTCCGGGATAATTATGTTATCCTCGATAGCTGCAGAATACTGTTTACTGATCGTGTTGAGAACTACTTTGTGCCGTTGCAAGCAGTTCTGAATAAACGCAGTTCTGAATAAACGTGTACTCGCGTCGAAATTAATTTGCTAGCACTACCAGATACACCTGTTGCTAGCGATATAGCCCCGAAAATAATTCCAATAGGTGCACCCACAATGGTTGTGGTTGCCTGAGCCGTGTCACACCAAGACTAACAGTTGCTCACATGTAGCATCTACAACTAAACAAGCGCGCTTCTATTTCATGATTAACGCTGTTCTCTTAGTGATTTCATTTCGCAGCTGCTGCTCCGCTTCGATTTTTTTCATGTCGGTAACATTGACGATCCATTATAGTTCTCATATTAATACTACAATCGCGAAGTACAATTGCACGACAGGGACACTCTGTCCGGACTCTACACGTTCAGTTGGAAGACGCACACGTACTTCAAACCAATTACCCTATTTTCCTGGCAAAACTGTCAAAACACTTATAGAAAATATCTTCCTGGGTTGATCTGCATTGGAACACTCGGGTTTAATCAAGCCTACTCATGCGTCACATGCGGCCTTTAGTGGCCTCTCTCGGTCGTCCAGTCTTTTATACTGGTCGTTCACTCTTATATTAAGGCGTGGAAGCTATTGTAGCTATTTTCCTGATAAAATAAGATGAGTGAGGCCTAATGCTTTGTTCAACACTTACATATTCCAGTAGAACTAGTTTCAATTACTAATCGATCGATAGCATAGTCTACTCTCGCTTAATGCCAATTAAATCCCTGCAGTGGGAACTGTTTGCCACTATCTGGAACTAAATATCGGACACGTGCACACATATGGCTGATAGATAATTACCGTACAGCTCAGCAGGCTAATAAAAACGTTTATACAAGCAATTATTAAGTTAAAAGAATTCATATCTTAGTTGAGCTAATAAAACTCACTTCTTTGCTTGACAACACTATTTTTAACTAAGAATTCCTCGGCAGGAAATATTCTACAAACCTAATAATGATCTATTCTTAGCACACATGATTCACATATCATTCAAGAAAAATCAATTCAAACATTTATTTTAAGATAATGTCAAAGAACCTTTCTGCGTAAATTTAAGACGGTGTACCTTTTTAGCGTTGGTGTTCTCTCTTTTTTCCCTTTAGCAAAATCTGTCTCCTTACAACGCTTTTACGTGTCTCCCATAGACTCTCAACTACACAATCCTTGGATAGTCTTTACGAGGATCTCGGCTACCCCCATAGTCCAGACCCTTTAACTGGCGGAAAACTGGAGAGCCTGATTTTGCGATGCAAGACATTTTTAAAATACGAGACTTCGCCAGGGAAACACCCCAAATCATTAACTTACCCAATCTGAACTCAGGTTCATCTTACCGCCATTATTAATACAAGCCCCTTCAGGGTATGAAAATGCTACATTTCCCGTTTCCTTTTAATATAACGAACTCTGCAAAACGTACGAAAATTATTTTCACAAGAACAAGCGTTGTTTCCGCCACATTTCAACCTTGGCATTTCGATAAACAAAATCCTTTCCTTTTTCACCTGACATAGTTATCAAACTGAACCTCATTAAGAATCCTTCATGTCCCAATCAGATGCATTCAACCACTAGGATTGTTAAACATGCCGTAGATTTAAACTGGTACAAAGTCGCATGCATCTGCAAAATTCATCATGTTACAAATTGCATAATCAGTTACATTTTGACAAACATCATTGATGGTCCAGCTGTAACTGACGAGTACGAGAATTGTCGCGGCAGCATCAACATTGTTAAAAATTAATCCGATTTCCATTCCATCAATGGAATTGCTTGCACTGTTGAAAAACGTCATTTTCTGTTGTTAACACATCCCACTTGGGTATTAGCATCATAAGTATTACCGGTGCCAATTTTCCCTCTATTTACAGGAATGCCTCAAATCTAAGAAAAAACCTTGACGTGTCTTGCACTTCTAGTTCTATTTATAATTGATTGCGGTCCCTGTCCGGGTGTGAGTAATACCGAAAATCTCTTTTACTTCAATCCACCAACACAGGTGTACCCGTGTCAAATGCTGGATATGATGTATCTTTGAACTGAGCCATGGTGAAACTGTAGTTTCCACATACATTTTATTAACGTATACATTAGCAACAAACATACACTTACATTACTTCTCATCACAGGAAATAACTTGGGATTCGGTGTTGGCAAAGAGCAAGATCGAGTTGGAACTGGTTACCGATATTAACCAACATCTGTTTATTGAGCGCTCACTTTAAGGCAGAATATCGATGGCAACTCACCTATACGAGCGAGAACAAATGCCAAACATAGGATATTACCCAGCTGCCCCTCAGCAGTTACATCACGTATCTTTATACTAATAACCTTTATTGATTGGCAATAAACTATTCACAGACATGAAAAAGTCTAATTAAAAATCATTTGTTGCCGCCTGTCGCTTTGTCTCGTTGAAATCAATATCACACTTTATTCAAGCCTCCTGACTGAATTTAAGACAAGGTGAATTTTAACTAGCCGCAGTTCCAAGTCTAGACACTGTATCGGAGTTTTCTTCGCACAGTGTCTGTTCGCAAATCCAACATGATATAGGAGCCATTGAGTTCTCTCTGTTTTACGTCAGATTATTTTGTGTGGGGGTAGAACGCGACTCGAGTAGCTAACGTCTCCTAGCAGACTCTGTATGAAATATTCGCCAAAATGTTCTCCGCGATAAAGTTTTATTGTTAACACAAACGACTTTGTAATGGTAGCCACATGGGACGTGCTCCTGATATTTTCTTGTTGATGATGTTCCTGGACTGCTATATACACCTGATATGGGTACAAGCAGTGACTCATAGTCAGCATGAATTATAAATGGCACACGTGCCAAACGGCTGAAGTTTTCAAATTTTGAACCGTTATTATTTTTATCAGGATGATAGCTCTCATGACGTTGGTACAATCGCTGTCATGCGCACTAAGACGTTTCTCGTTAGAAAAAGCATGGAGACACTTTCGGCAATAGTACACGTTGCACTTGTGCTTGTTGAGTTGGCCACTCATCAACCCTGCGAAATGTTTGATTCGGCAGTAATGGGCATCCTTTTACCGTCATGGATGTAGAACAAATCAACCTCGGGTTCAGATGCCAATGAAGAATAATGTAGGGGATAGATACTTGCGCTGTTACTAACAAAATAGAACTATTTACTGAAATATTTAGCCTATGAGTTTTGATACTTCATTCACTTGAATTGGAAAGCAATCCGGTAAAATTCAACATACATTAATATGCGACATAGTTGATCGCTGTTAGGATTTTCTGCGTTAGGACACAATGCAGGTAAAATTTGCTCTACTCGTGGTGTTTGCAAAAGCGGTATTACAAGAGTGCGACAAATATACGGCAAAAACTTGCATGCTGTTTACATCAAACGGATATATTTTGATCTCATCCGTAAGGTATCTACGATGTCATCGAGATTTTGACGCATAGCCTCCAGATTGACGCTAGGCAAACAAACACTAAACTAGTTATATTTAAACACTGGATAAATTAGATTTTATCGTTGTAAAGTGTAGTAATTTGCAAAGACATAGCTTTCAAAACTAGGATACAAGGAGGCAGCTTAATGTGGCTGGTGGTCTAAATAAAGGGAAAATATTAGAACAAAGTTTTATATTTCGTACATTGTGCCTTGAACCATTTATTAGGATACCAAGAAAATGGTTAGGGATTTCAAATCATGATTGAATAATTAGTAAAATGTAGAAAACTTTATTACAAATTGTGATACAATAGATCGTTCACCATGTACAGAAATACATGTACGCAGAGCATATGAATATTCCAGATATTAATTTTAAGGAACATCGTAATGTTTGGGACTAACATTATGTCATTATTATTATCACCAAAATACAAGGAGAACTGTGTTGTTACTTGTATTATAAAAGGCTGCATATGGCCAACACAGGCCTTCGTACGTTTCGTTTTGGAACTGCGGTCAAAGTTGTTGGCGACTATCTAGAATCCATTTTATTTGCAATCTTTATGTGCAGAAAAAAGCTAATGTTCAGTTTCTCCAAATTTCGTTCAAAGTCAGCTTCTCCTTGCCACTAAATGGCTTATTAATAAGTGTCAGTGGCATTTCATTTTCACTACATACAGATCCCATATTTATGTACACTGTATCAAAGTCTCTGGAAAAAAAAGGTATTTAATTGTTATTATTATAAATTATTTTTTTCACTCAATCACTGCTAAATGGTACACGATACGTAACAGAAAGAAATGGTCATCACTATTGCCATGCATTTAGTCATTCTTTTCACAATCGGAGTACCTCCTCATCCACATGCGCTGAATTATGCATGATCAATAACCCTTAATCAACAATAAACAAATGGTACAGACCTTGAATGAATCTAGTCATGTGCTTGACATTCACTTGTTGTAGCTAATAACACCAACTGTAACCTCTTAAAATATAGATACTTCTAGATTACCCCGACGTTCAGTAATCTTCCTCAATAAAATTAAAGACAAATTGTTGTGCTTATTTACAACACCAGTCTCGAAAGCCCTCATCAGACTGTTCTGTTATGCATTCCAATTTATTTACAGGCGTTTCACGTGTCGCTCTCTATGTAAGCCGATGAATTACATAATTTACGTAGTATTCCAAGAACTCGTGTACTTTTGCAGACGAAATCTGATAAGACATGTGAAGTATTATATAAATATTGCGTGTGTGCAATGTGTATATTTCATTATGATTTTATTATGAATGTCTAAATAAAATTTTTTAATACAGACAAAAGGTCCATATTCAAGGCTACACAGGCAAAATACAGAACTATAAAATTATAGTTATGTTACATCTTAAGTAGAGTCAACTTTATCTTCTAAGATATGAATCTGACTATTCGATTCTTTAATCAATTGTCACCCGCTTTTTATTAACTATTTTTAATACTTGAATTACGAGAAGACACCATACTTTGGTGTACTCATAATTGCCCTACCCAATAAAAAGCGAGATACCTATTTCCTCATAAGTTCAAAAATTGATCGGATGCGATCATTAACAAAATGAATGATAGAATATAAGGTTATTTGTTTAAATAAAAATGGTTTTATAGTTTCATATACTATCTCGTTGTGATTCGAACCCGGGTATGCTGGTAAAGCACGAATCGCATTGCAAAAACCGACCTCTATACCATCTCGATCATGCACACGTCACCAAAAGTTAATGGGATATGAATTTGTGCGTGGCAGACACACCAGCAAATCAAGCCATTAGTTTATTCTCATCTTACTCACTCCAGATTCCAACAACGTTAATCAATGTACATAGAGGTTATTAAATTTAAAAAAAATGATCCTACAAAGTCGAGATTTTGGTGATGCGTGCATGGTTGAGACAGTCTTGTTAAGAATCTTTCGCCTATCACCCTGAAAGACCACGGGATCTAAAAATATCTCATCAAACTTTGAAAAATATAATTCGTTCATAATGCTTTGATACCGGAAAAGATTGGAACGACAGTGTTCATTTACAGTTGCCTGCTCTTGGGGAATCAGTTCGAGAATCTTTAGGACTTAGTCCCTTTCAACTAGGTTTTGGACATACCGTCCGTGGACCATTGAAGTTGTTAAAAGAGAGACTTTTTTAAATGCAGATATAAATACTAACCTTCTGGACTAATTTTCAACATAAGTTGTCAAAAGCACGTGAAGTCGCAAAAACTAATCTGCTTTCTACTCAGTCGAAAATGAAATAAAGGTACGATAAAAATGCAAAGAAAAGAAATTTTTAGCTCGGTGATAGAGTTCTGGTTCTCTTACCCATACCACAAATTCCTTTTGAGTTACAATATACTGCGGATTTTAGACAGTTGAAAAGAAAGTAAGTGACTTTGACTATATCATTAATGCTCCTGGAGGCGAAAAAAAAAAAAAAAAAAAAAAAAAAAAAAAAAAAAAAAAAAAAACCACAACAAAAAACAATCTTGCCATATGAATATATTAACGAAGTATGTTGATAGATATAGCCAAGTTGATCATGCAGTCGATTTAGTTGTACCTGTCCCACACACTGAGAATTTAAGCGATGGAATAATATCGGACTGTAGTGACGTTAGTGTAACCAGTCTTCAGAATTGAGAAATTATGAACAAATCTGGACGAGAAACTTTGACGTCCGCATGAACATGAAAAGAATGAACTAAAACGGTTAATATTTGAATATGAGCACATACTTCCATATGTTCCAACACGAACAAATAAAATCTACCACGACGTTAAAATTGTAGATTCTACACCTGTTAACCAGCATCAGTACAGCATGACCCCTCTTAAACAGGAATGTTTGAAAAAAGAAATTCAGTATTTGCAAGAAAATAATTTCATAGAACTGAGTAAACGTGACTGGAGTTCACCAGCTATACTTGTACCGAAACCAGATAATTGTAAAAACAAATTATATTGAATATAGAAGTGCGAATAGTGCGCCTAAAACAGAATAATTTCCATTGCCAAGAATCGATGACTGCACTGACAAAATCGGACATGCAATATATATAATCAAATTTGTCCTTTTGAAAGGAATCTAGCAAACCCCACGAACGGAAAGGGCACAGGAAATTTCGGCATTCGTTACTCCATATGGACTTTATCAATATGAAGTAATGCCGTTTGGGATGAAAGGTTCGCCTTGTGCTTTTCAACGTTTAATGGACATGATTACATCTGATCTAATTAACTGTGATGCTTACATCGATGGTGTCATCATCTACAGTAACATCGGGAAAGATCACTTGCCGTACTTGCATTACATTTCAATGACATATTGTGGGACACAGACAAGGTAAAGCTATAGATGCTAAGTTCAAAGGTATCCCTGAATTCCCTGTGCTTGTTATTAGAAAGCACCTGATGCGATTTTAGGTAGGCTGGATACTATAGGAAATTTTTCTCCATTGTTTCCATAACTGCTGAACCCTGTCCAAATTGTTGAGTAAGAAAACCAAATTTCACTGGTCTGAAAAATATCATGAGGTTTTTGAACAGTTAAAGACCATGTTTAAGAGTGCACCAATTCTTTCAGTTCCAAGTTTCAGTCAATCATTTAAAATGTCTGTTGATGCAAGCGATGTTGGGGTTGGTATAGTATTGATTCAAGAAGACAACAATGGCATTGGTCATCCAGTGTGCTGATTGTCTAAAAGAAACCTAAATGAGCACCAGATAAATTATTCCACAATCGAAAATGAATCTTTGTCTTCGATACTGGCTGTGCAACACTTTGAAGTATATATTAGTTCAGCTCCTTCTACGGTTACTATATTTTTATGATCAAAACCACTTTTCTTTCCATGGCAAGATGAAAAACAAAAATCAGACATTATTAAGGTGTATTTTGGTGTTGCAGAAATGCAATATTGAAACCAGGCACGTCAAGGAAACAGACAATTTAATTGCAGACGCACTTTCACATGTTTAGAAATATATTGTTTCACGTATATTTTGTGTTATTCAAAGGCTTCATCTTATGCAATTATTTTAATAACAATTTTAAAATTAAAATTTTAATAACAATTTTAAAATGTAAAATTTTAATTTTATTTTAAAAACTAATACTTAAAAGAAAGCTTTATTGCATAAATCTGTCTTTCTCTTTATGAGGGGAGGCTTTATGTATATTTAACCTGTTGCTTTTTATTCATTATATGCTATAGGTTATGTCTTGTAGCTAACCTTGTCCAAAATCAAAGTCATTGTTTTCCTGACCAAAATCGTTGTCGTTTTTATTCTGAAAACAACTGTACATAGCTAATTTTTTTCTATAGGTGTAGTATAATATTAACATCATTATAAATAGCAGTAAACTTATTTATCTTGGTCTGAGTCAGGGACATTGTGTTTACCATCTTTTTTATTATCATTTTAGTAGCAGACCATTTAATTATAACTAAGATTGTTTTAGAAATGAACTTGTGGCCCTCATCCGGGTTATTCTGTCGCGTCTTAGTAGCTTATATAAATCTTCTTTCCTTGAAAATTATTTATTCATATGTTAACGTATGGGCAGAAATCATTTATATTGTTGTATTCAGATTTTGATTTCGGTGAGGTTTTTTTAAAAATATTTTCTGGAAATATAATGTGTTTTATAATATTCTTGAGAAGAGACACTAACTGGGAATTATTGTGAATTTAAACAAGGAAGCATTGGATTACATTACTGTGATTTAACAAAAGACTGCCGGAACATCAATACAGTTCAGATCATTGGTACATTAAAACATTTGAGACTACCGGCCACTAGAGGCACATGAAAATCATAAACGTTGGAAATTACTTGGAATACCACTACAGATTATTTAAAACTTTTTTCATAAGGACCTGTGTTAGTGATTGTAGGATTATGTGGGATTTAATTCGCAATACCGTAAGTTTTTTATTTGTTCGCTTTGTATTCTATGGAAATCAATTATTTGTTTAATTTCACAAAGCTTGTTGCTGCTCATTCTTTTCTATTACTTATTTTAAGACATAGATTCGTGCTAAAAATAATTTCTTTCAAATTATATCTGAATACAACTGTAAACGCTGTTAACAAATAGATTCTAGAAATTGTTCAAAGATAGGAATGAATTATTGTTTATCAAATCTCTAATTATACACATCTTCACTGGACCTATAACGTAAGAGAATGTAAGATTTCAAACGGATTAACCTAGTCTAAGTATAAACAAGACTCACCTTGAACTCTGTTTACAAATGACTATTATCTTACAGTACAATATACAATGATGGACAAACATTAAGCAGACACAATAGATAAACACACAGATACGGGAGGTTGCTGGTTCGAACCCCGGTCGAGTCACACCAAAGACTTATGAAAAATGATGCTAGCAGCTGCCTCGCTTGGCGCTCAGTATTAAGAGGTTAGTGTTAGGACTGGTTGTCCTGGTGTTAGGATAATGTTTCTGGGTGGGACATGATGCTACATATCTGCGGCATGATGCCCCAGTGCTAAACATCACTAACAACTGCCACACTACAGACATCATAGCGATATGACTGAAAAATTGTTAAAGCTAAGTTAAAATTCCAAATCACATACACTCGCTTCCATATTTTCCTTTTTGTCTCACTTGACAATTTATATTTAAAACAACTAAGGAATTACTATACTCATATCCTTTTAAATTCATTTTCAACTGTTGTTGCAAGTACCTGATTTCTTGTAACATCACCCTGACGTCTTCATAATTCTAGTCTATGAGAGATTTTATTTAGCGTTTTGTGCGCGCTTGTATTCTGTCATTATTCTGTTTTAATCAAAGTTATACGTTATATTCGATTTATTTTTCTTACTCTAATTCAGATACAATCTGTCGGAATTTGATATTGAACGCTTAATTGTTTTGTCATAGACTGGTACGCGAGCAATATTGGGCGTGATCTTAACATTTTATCAATGGAAGGGAGCAACGGAAGGTGACGTAGTTCACGATGGAGACTTTCCTGTCTACATTAACGATGTCAACAGCTTACTCATAACCTGTTCCATAGCTGAAGGATCCGCAAGAAGGCCATAGCTATGTCATCTATAGTTTCAGTCTAAACGTGCGACCGAGATCATCCACGACGATAAAACCATCTCCGCTCATTAATTATCCAATCAACAATGTTTATAGCATTTCAGAGATCACACCGTCAACAACGGATCAGTCTGGAAAGAACGTCAGCAGTACTGTTGAGTGAGTGATATTTTTCTGCATCTGCAAGTGCTAATCAAGATAATGAAACCGGATGGAGTGAACGAAGACATGAATTAAATGCAAAATGATCATAGGATTTCCATCAAAGCTGGACATTTGAAAGCAGTGCCTCACTTTGCAAAATTGCACGCTGTTTATACTTTGATGTTTCTTAGAACAGAGAATGCAAAAAATATTATATGGCAGATGTCAAACGCAAGAGGACCATACAGCGTGCTGTTTCCTATACAAAAAAATCCAAACTGAGTGAGCAACTACAGAGGAGAAATTTCAAGATAATTACAACAGTTCTTGGCGTATTATCTCTGCCTGTATATAACGATGCTGTACAATTTAATGATAAAGCAAACGAATACAAAAATCATACCTTTATTTAAATAACACCAAAGACCTTTCGAAAAGTATTATTTTCTTGATTATGCTTGTGATTCAGAAACATGCAGGGATGATTCATCCCTTGCAAACTAAGATGACTTTGGAAATATCTAACCAGCACATATATCACTCTCTCTCTCTCTCTTTATATATATATATATATATATATATATATATATATATATATATATATATATATATATATATATATATATATATATATATATATATATATATAACATCTCAAATTCTCACTAACATTCCACTCAGCCACTTAAAAATCGTAAAAGGTACAATTCGAACGTCATTCCTTTTTTAGTTCTCGGAAATCAATAGCCTGTGAACCACCTATCCCTCAGAGTGTTCCAACAACATAAGTATTTATGTTACAAAGCACTGAATACAACTAATGACTTACTTCAAGTTTGTACTGAGAAATATTCGTGTCAATCATATGTTTAAAACTGAAGTACATCTTATAACCTTATTAACACGATCTTCACTTTCATAAGGATTTTAATAAAAATAAAAGCAAATACGAGAATAAAAGAATAATCTCAAGTGAATATTGTGAAACAAAATCAAACTATTAAACGTTTGGGCAGAAAAACCCACTTCAGTGACATTTAATCTCTAGAAGGAAAGTCGATAACTCTCATTTTCATTTGACCCCTTTATTGTCAAAGCTGAAAAAGAAAAAGGTATCAAATTCCAGAAACGAAGACGAAAGTACAATGTTGCTTCGTTAGACTAGAACGAATTCTCATTTGGTTTTATAAATACATCATTCAAAGCCTCTGCGTTTTGCCCGTGCCACAATAACAACATATGGAATAGGAATAGAATAATTCTGCAATTAAAGCAACAACACACATTTCACTTTCGGGGAAATATGTGATGTCTTTTTGATGTACAGCATTACTGATTACAGCTATATTGATTATAGCATTATTGATTACAGCATTACTGATTACATATATACTGATTGCACCATTACTGATTACATATATACTGATTGCACCATTACTGATTACATATATACTGATTACAGCATTACTGATTACATATATACTGATTGCACCATTACTGATTACAGATATATTGATTATAGAATTACTGATTACTGCATTACTGATTATAGCATTACTGATTACATATATACTGATTGCACCATTACTGATTACAGATATACTGATTACAGCATCAATAGCCAATCAAAAATTCATTTCTAGTCAATTTCTCTAAGTCAGACATATCCTGGTCTCTTAGCTCATCAAACAGCATTTGATCAGAAACAACATTCTCAACAAATCACACATTATAGTACTGAATATTGACCTCGATACAAATTACTTGTACAACAAAATTGTCAGTGTGTACCCATATGTGACCCAGTATTCAAATACACTTCCATTTTGTAGCTCTTAACGCCGATACCTTTTCATTATGCATGATCCTTTCTGAAAATTAACATCTGTACACTCCCTTCAAAACATGAGACACAACAACAAGAACAAGGAAAAAAACATGCCCCTTCCATAAAAAACCGGATAAAACCCCCCAAAAGAAAAGAAAACAAAAGCATCACAAACAAGCGATATTCATATAAAGTACAATGTAAAACGGCCTTAGTCATTGGATACAACGGAAATGCACGTGATTTATTTCGTCGATTTGTGAAAATAGTATATATTTTGTTCATACAGAAAACTTTAATTCATTTAATGCTTTACGTTTATGTTTTTCATCCCGGTTTTTATCGCTACCTGAAAAATATAATAAGGAAATACGTGCTACTTTTATGAAACATTTGTTATGATAGTATCCAACAAATTAAAATATCAGGGACAATGGGATTTTAATTGTACTATAACGTTTCAAAAATCCGTGTACATAATGTATGTATTTCAATGCATTGATTTTAAACGCGTGGAATACAAAGGAAAAGCAGGACTGCTATTAAAGTTTGCTGTTGTCGACTTCTAATTCCTAAAAACAGATATTTCTTTGAAAACTTTTAACTTCAAAATTCTTACTCGAAGTGTGATAATTAACCATCTATAATGTTAATTGTTTCCACATGGTGGCAATGCAATATAAACGATGAAATGTTCGTTAACTAACATTAGGGCGATTTTCAGCAGGAAAGTACTTGAACCATAGCATGTTTGCTTGTTTTATGGGTCTGTAATCAGCACTAGTAGCAAGCATAGCTATTGTGTAATACATTTAAAACGGAAATCTGTCATATCAAACCTAACTATTGTGTAATAGATTTACACATGTAAATCTGTCGTGTCAAGCCTAGATATTATATATTACATTTACGCACGTAAATCTGTCATTTCAAGGATAATTATTGTGTAATACACAATCCAGAGAAAACAAAATGTCATCCTATTAAATAAAATATTTAACAGAAGATATCAACAAACACATATATTTAAATCAAATAAAATAAACTGACAATGAGCCAAAGGAAACAATTGACCTTTTGACAATGTTCATCGATTCCGTAAGCTAGTATGTACAGACAGATTAGCTAAACTTAAACGAGAATGAATGGCAATATCAAGGATTGAACCGGAATATATTGTAAAGTGAAAGCTGCAGATGGGCATTGGTCTCATTAGCAGGGCAACAAACATTCAATCCATATGCTATTATTTTTAATACTTATGGGACAAAAAAATAAACCTGACTTATCAGCAACTGTCATTGACCGCTAGCCAATCATATCACCAGATCATGGGAACATTTGCATACATAACAGCGGCTTCTGAACACAAGTAACAAACATAAAATAAAATGAGGAAAAACTTGCATCCTGTGATTAGTAAAGGTCCTATTAACATTAGATTATATATTAGCATAAATACTGGAGAATGGTTGGCTATTTGGCTGGTTGGTATTATGGGCAATTTTAACACATTATTGGATACACCATGCCGAAAACAATGGCATCAAAGTGTTTTATCCTTGACCTTGACCCTTGGAGTAGGAGCCAGACGCTCTACCAACTGCGCTTCACCTGCTCCCCGAAAGATAAATGATGTACTATTTGCTAATTGTTATATACAATGTACAGTAAATTAAACAAATTCTGAATTTCGAGCAAATTTGACAAAACAAGGTTAATATAAAGACATAAAAACATGATTATCACGTTGTTATTAGTAATGTGTGGATTCATTGTGTTTGAGCGTGACATTTTAGAAATTTTGGATGTCTTATTGTTACGTGTAGGCTCGTACAAAAGTAACAAAAGAAAAGAGTGAAGCCAAGCTTTGTAAGTTTTAAAAAATAATTTATTTCCCTAGAAAACAAGGTAAAAATATAAAATGGAACTTACGGTTTGTGAATATAATCCAAAAATTAATCCTAGAATTCGAAAAATATAAGTCCTATCACTAAACAGTTCTAATTGAATCCAAGTTCGAATCTCGATGAAGTTCCAATATGGTAGGCGATGACGTCCTCTATAACCAGTTTGTGTTGATGTGTCAACAGTTCCTTGTTGAGTCACCAAGAATATAATTCCGGCTTTTGAATTCCGAATAATTTAGTGAATGTCTCTGTCCAAGTATTTCGTTGAAGGAGAGAATTTTCCAGTATGAATAAATTATTTTAAACACAAAAATCAACTCAAATGGCAACAACAAGACAAATACCTTGAGCCCAAAGGTACAATTTTACGACTGACAAAATTTCACTGAGATATGAGTATTAAACCCAACTAAAACGTCATTTCAGACCCGCGTGATGGGTCTCGTGGTCACTTAATCATCGAACAGCGCGGTAAAAAATATGCCAATTTACACGTAGGCCAGAATAACCCTAGCTAAGACTCAGATTCTCACGCTGGAAATAAATAAAAAAGAAAGGCTGTTTACAACTTAGCTAACACGTGGGCCGAACATGACCTTAGTAATAACGAATCATTTTCATTCAACGTTTACAAAATCTGAACCAAGGTTAAGAACTAGGTTAGCTAAAACTAGTAATAAAGCAATACTTTTGCGTTCTAATCAGACTTAAAGAACAGAACTAAATTTACTGGGAAAAATATCAAATCCAGCAAAAATATTATCCTTACAATAAAATGTAATGAAACAAAAATAATAAAAAGAATTTAAAACTAATACACAAGCAATTTAATTACATATACATAACACTTATAAAGGACCAGCAAATGTATAATCTACGGGGTCTAAAATTGTCTGACATTAAGACCTTACTGAAAAAATATATATTAGAAAAGTGAAATGCCCTAATTTCATATCAAAATTATAGAAATTAATTGGCTACATGCATAGGAAACGAATAAATAAGAGAAGAAAAATAAAACTTTAAAAACCCATCATTTCTTGATGTATTCTTTGCAATCGTTATAACCATTCAAATTCTTAGATGGATAAAAACATTTAACGAAAATACAAGGAACTCTAAATTCTTAAACGCTCATGTTTTTGAACGGTCTTTATTAAGCCCGATAAACTATTGAACAGTTGCAATTTACGCTTTTTGCTAGACTGATAAGAAATCGATCTCAATATCAAAAATATAATCTTATTAAACAGTCTGTTTTGGAAAGTATAGTTTAATCCTTTCCTTACTGAGATCAGTAACTTCGGAGAATAAAAGAGACTGCTGAGAAGCCTATTCTAATACATATGAAGCCTTTTTAATGGACGTGAAGCCTATTTTAATCTATATTTGCTGTTGTCCAAAGCATTTTTTGTCACTAATATATTGTGACATGTCAGTTGCTGTAAAACCCTCCGATTCAAACAAATTCTCAAGATGTTTTATATACTTTAGACATAAGTGAATCAAAAATGTGTAAGAAAGAAATGAAATATTTATATTATGACCAAACACAACAAATGTTGTTCTGAAAGAATATTTTCAAGAGTGCATACGGCAAGTAGAGAATTGAAGAGTTGTACATTTGGCTTCTGCATACGAGTGATAACTTTAATGATAATAAAACTCAAGGTACCATGCTTAATGTTGGGTTTATCAGTCTGAAAGCAGTTATTTGTCTCCACGGAGATTTAGTGAATACGGGGCTAGAATCCAGACCAACAAATACATTACAAGAGATCTCTGTTTATCATGTGTCTATAGAAATGTGTCCTATGCCAAAGGACTGATAACCTGTCTCTTCAAACTCCTGGTGGATTTCTGCATCCAGAGCAGTCTTCAGTTCAGACCAGAACAACCTGTTTTTTGTGCTCTGTCGTGCCCACTCAATAGGTTTTGAGGTCCTGAAAAGATGCTGCACGGACGTCTTCATATGTTTGATGCATATGCCTTCCAGGAGGACCGGAATCAAGAATCGTGGACCTAATTTGACGGCTCGTGCTTGGGCAACATTCATTTGGTAGTTACACCATTGGCATGCCATAAAGTTCTTGGATAAGACGAGGATGACTGTCTTGCTTTTATAGATGTTATCAACGATTTCATCACATCTTGCCATACCAGGGACAGAATAGCGATCTCTGATGTAAATATTGTACTTATCTTCTTCCAATTCCTTCAAAAGGTCGTGAATGACCCAGGCACTATCTTTTTCAGCGTAGACTAAATAAGTGCTGTATTCGAACGTGTATGTTAGTGGATTGTATCCATCGCGCCTTTTTTGACGCATCTTGTGAAGAAGAAATTTGATTTCCCATCTGTATACAAACGCTACAACGAGGACCACTGTGAAAACCAAACAAATAATGGCAGAACAGACAACACTCAGCACAAGTTGATCATAGATATTTTTACAATTGTTTGGTTCAGCGTTTTTCAAAAGCACGTGATACAGCGAATCTGGCTTGTGACACCGATATTCATCGGGATATCCTGAGAATAGGTTATGTTTGTCGGGGTCGCTTAGCACATTGTCTATCCATTTCTGCAATTTGACTATCTCGCAGTCACATTGAAAAGAGTTGTTAGCAAAGTCAAACTTTATTAGGCTTTTGAGCGTGGCTGGAGGGAAAGGCGGTGCTGGGAAGTTACTAATGTAATTTTCAGACATGTTCAAAAACTTTAACTTTGTGAGGTTCTGAAAGGCATTGATCGTAAAATGTTCAATCTTATTTCTATATAAATCCAAATGCGTCAGGTTCGGGAAGTTTCCAAGAAAGTTGTCCGGTAATTTACGTAGAGAAACATGTCTCATAATCAGCTTCTCCAAATGGGACAACTTACTTAGTTTTGTGGCACCATCACTGCCGAATTCATTATGAGACACATCTAATGAAGTTAATTTAGGTAAATAATGAAAAATATCATTTTCGACTTCCTTACGTTCTTCGAAGTTCAGGCCATTGTTACTTAGATCCAAATGCTGCAGTGAACCACTTTTGAGCGCTTGGTTTCGTATTTTCCGCAGGGAGAAATGCATTTCACTCAAGATTAAAGTTTTCAAAGATGTCAAGCTTGTAAAACTGTATTTTTGATTGATCTCTTCCAAGTCGTTTCTGCCCAGATTCAAGGTTTCAAGCGATTTAAGACAGTTCAGTTTCTGGGGATCAGGAACAATGATTTGATTCCAGAACAAATCTAGGTACTTGAGATTGTTGTAACGTGTTTGTCCAGTTTTATCACAGAAGTTTGGAGGAAAGATATTAATCTGGTTGTGAGACAGGTTAAACAATTCTAACGTCTGAATTCCTGAACTAAGATTCATCTTGTTGATCCAATTGCCGTGCAAATCAAGATAGACGAGTTTCGTGAAATTTTCTAAACGACTGTCCTCGAATTCTTGTATTCGGTTTTCACGCATGCTGAGATAAATAAGGTGTCTACCCTCGAAGTATTTAAAGATATCCTGTACCCCATGTTGTATCCAAAGACGATCTAACTTTAGTTTACGAAGCGGAGCTCTATTAAGACTAGCAAGAGCTCTTTGAAGGTTGTTCTTCTGGTGTACGAAAATTTCGTTGACGCTCAGATCTAGAACTTCCAGTTGTGTTAGATTAGTAAATACATCCTCCTCCAGCCGCTCAATTTTACACTTTCTCAAGTGCATGTGTGATATAGTTTCAAATGAACACGTAAGATTGCTGATTTCCTTCATGCTCAGTGTGCTAATGCTATTTTTAGAAAGGTGTAAAATATATGTTAGATTCCGATCATGACAGTCGACGTTTTTCTCGTGCAATTGCAGTTTGTTGGACACTCAACATCTTTGCAATCCATTTGGCAAGCACTGACCTTAATGGGTTTGCACTCTTTCAGGAGAAAGAGAATCACTATGGCAATCAAAGATCGAACAAGACATATTCTGTGGCGCATCTTCTACGGCTTGTAAGGATTTCACCTAAAACGAGAAAGAACGACTTTCCAAATGTACATTGGAAACTTGCAGTCATACATCGTTAAATATGACTCAAACGAAGGGTCAGAGAAGGAGGGTCAGAGACGGAGGTTGAGGTGGTAAGGCTCAAAGAAAATGTTGAAAGGATTCATATCAAGTGTTTATGTGTGTGTGTGGATAGAAAAGAATATTTTGGTATTTCCAAGTACACCAAGAAAGATGTGATTGAATCACTAATTGAAGGTCAATTTGAGTATTCAGTTAAATTATTTTATTTAATTTCTATACCATTTTTCACACTTTCAAGCAGCAACATTTAATATACTGTTGTAGTTAGCTGTGCTATATACGTAAATATATTTTTCATCAAATTATAAAATGCAGTTTAATAGTTTATATAGTCTTGCATAGATCTGTGTGCGCCAAATGTCATATTGTGAAAAGCTGACTTGCAGGTAGGTACACATATTGTGTTTGAGGTATTGAGATCGAAACACATAATTTTTTTCTCTACTTTCCGATCTGTCACCACACTTCTCATACTGCAATATATACTGGCAGTGGATTCCGATCTTGTGCAAACAGATTTATAAATATACAAGTCACATTAACGCGACTAGACATGTGTAGGACTTTATCAGGGAAGAAATTTCATCTACACAGGCCTTGTTCTCTTCGCAGAATAAAATCTGAGTATCACTGACGGTAATATTCCCTCCTTACTAAATTAATAGCAAACTATGTTGGCCTGTAATAAACTCAAAAGTAACAAAAAACACAGCCCTTTGCTATACTGCTGGCTAATGACGAAATATATGCAGATATTAAACTATGTTATTGCATTCGAAAAGTATACATAGTTATTAGAAAAATTATGCAATGTAGGTATGTAGGTAGTTACGTAAGTAGATGTCCACATGATAAAGAAAAATAACTTCTTTTACAACCTACAACCTCCTCTTTTAACTTCCTTCATCTGAATAAACATCTAACATTCCTACTTTAAAGTGAAAACACAACCGGGTTGGAGGTGTGTGTGTGTGTGTGTGTGTGTGTGTGTGTGTGTGTGTGTGTGCAACAAGGAAATAAAGCAATCATTCGTGGTGAATTATGTATAAAATATATCTTCTGTTTGAGCAAAAATACGTGAAGACGACATAATCAGTCAACGTTCTGACAAGAGAAACACGTTTTTTTCAGACTAGGAGACAAACACATGTTTCCTTTCAGACTGGCAGACAAACACAACAGTTTGATAAAAATCGGATAAACGAGCAGACGGATAGATAAATGGATCGACGGGGAGAAAAAGAAAATGGACGGTCAAACAAAGAGATGAACACAAACAAACGAATTGGTTGACACCGAAGGGACGGATGGGCAATTGGTCAACGGAAGGGTGAAGACACTGATGGACAGACAAACTTAAACTTGCAGACCAATTAAAGGCTGAAAGGACTTACAGATATGGGTGAACTGGTTAATGGAGGGGCCCATATGCGAACAAACATCTTTAGAGGGTAAACTGACAGTAAAAAGGAACAGACGAGAGAACAGAGTTTTGAGCAGTTAATAAATTGTCTAATACATAAGTGGACGGAAGCACGGGTGGATTTCCCAAAATTTATGCAGTATTCTAATGTTCAAGCAAGAGAGAGACCGATTAAAACGTCTATCAGACACCAAATACTCGAATTGGACAGAAGAAGGTACGACTAATTCTGAGCCCATTCATTCGTTTCTGAATAAGGGAAAATTGACGATGCCCAGCAAATTAATTTTAAATAGGTTCTTTGATCAAAATGCAGTAACGATGCTGTATTCATGTACTATTCCAACTTTTAGTTTCCTCTGACATTCAGTTGTCTCCCACCCCATGCATTTCACGTTAACACTAGACTGGTTCTGCAGTATTGGCGTAGTCGTTACCGATGCTTTCTTTTTTCTTTAAACGTGATGAAAACAAGCACAAAATATTTACAGTGCTACAAGGTGTGTATGTCTGCACTTTCTTACCCACACCATACATTAATTTAACCCAGATATATATATATATATATATATATATATATATATATATATATATATATATATATATATATATATATATATATATCTGTCGACAAATACATGTGTTAGAATAAGAATAAAAACAGGAAAAATAATTTGTCCCAGTGTACTACATGGATTATCATTTGACGTTTAATACATTCTTATATTTGAAGACAACATGTGATGTTTTGAGCTAAGAGTCGTGTCGTACTGTAATCAGGCAGTGATTTTGTGCCCTTAGCCTGGTTCTCAATATGAACCTAGAGCGTAGGCAAAGCCAAAGTTTCACCAGTTGAATGTTGTGAAAAGAGCAGCATGTGATGTTTTGCCTTGAGATGTGTGTCTCGTTGTGATCAAACAGTGATTTAGTATCCTTAGCTTGGTTCTCAATAAGCTCCTAGAGCGGTTGGCAAAGCGAAGTCTGCTCGAATTGGACGTTGCGAAAAGAATCTAACACTAGGCATAAAAATTATATACGAAACGTATACAAGGGAAGGAGTGTTAAGCAAGACAGAAAAATGGAGAAAAAGATGTAGTCAAATAGTGCCAACTTGCAATTCCGATCATTCACTATTTCGGAGGACACAAAAGCACATGCGTCAAAATAAGTACGATCACTTGCCGCATTCACACAACAATAATTTTTCATGGCAGTGCCAAGGGAGCAGCAAACAAATATAGACAGAGACAGAGATAAAAAAGATTAATATCACCGCAAGAGTTTATTTATATGCAGAGCCACTAAACAGTGTATCTGTAACACTTTGCATACAAAAGCCCCAAACAGTGTATCTGTAACACTTTGCATGCAGAGCTCCAAATAGTGCATCTGTACCACCTTACATATTAACTCCAAACAGTGTATCTGAGACACTTTGCATATAAGCCCCAAACAGTGTATCTGTAACACTTTGCGTACAAAACCACAAAAAGTGTATCTTACACTTGCATACAAAGCCACAAACAGTGTGTCTGTAACACATTGCACACAGAGCCCCAAACAGTACATGTGTAACATCTGGCAAAATCTACACGAGCATGAAACTGTACTGTAATCAGATCGATTTAGCTCTTACTTCATATGTAACGTTTGATATTCATACTAGTACATGTTTGACATTTTTGCCGGCATTGACATTTTCTGACAATAAAATATCCAACATGGACGTTGGTAGCTTTCCGCTAAGGCATAGGACTCACATTCAAACTTTATAAATAATTGTGTTGACTTAAACCCATACACATGTATTGTCCTCATCTGTTACATGAGATGTACACTGCAACAGGTGTGAAATGGGCTCGTGACTTTTGTAAACAGTATCATGTAACTTCTACAAGGACCAGATACATCAGAACTAGTTCCAACTTCAGCCTAGTTTGGGAGTAAACAATTCGGTTTCGGATATTTCTTCTCTTTAACCTGAAGATAATTAAAAAATTTAATATGACTCCTATTCAATACCAATATAACCCGTATTCTTTATCTTGTTTAACATCAACTTGCCGTATTGTACGCTATTTTTCAGGACTATAATGAACACAAAAGACGACTATGGGAGCAATGTGACTATTTCTTACGATGTTCATCTTTTGAGTGGTAGTTTGAATTTCAGGTGATTTAGCAGGTTTTAAGGTGTTCCTTTGTAAACGTATTAAAGCAAGGTTGCATAATTTACATTTTGTCTTGTTTCTTTTGCAAACTGCTGTCAAACTCTCTGTGCAAACAAACTAATATTGGAGTACTAATTTTGTATCGAATATTAGCAACAAGTATTCGAATGTTCAGATATTCGTTTCAACTCTTGTAACGATAAAACAGAAATTATTACAATAAAAAATTATATTATAATTGAACATTAACTTTGGAGTGCAAATCTACTTGCTTGGTGTTCCTGAAATCGACCACACAGATTTGGCACAAAAAACCAGTATTTATGACAGCAGTTTTGGAAGACAATTTCCATTACTAGAAAATCAATATGAAACTCGGTAACATATGGCAGAGAAAATCAAGACGCGTTCTAGTTTTAAAAAATATTTAATTAATTCATCCTCCGCTTTGCAAAATGATTGATTACTAAAAATGTTTAAGTGCACATTATGTCATAAAATAAACAATTAGAAATAAATGTAAAGTTTAACAATGACACTCTGAATCCGGCCAGCCTCCCCCCCCCAAAAAAAAATCCGCATTTTTGGTTTGATCCATATTTTCACAACTTTACCGAAAATGCGCATAATGCGGAAATATCTATGCATGCGTTAAGCGTGTTAATTGCCGTGTGGTGGGGTGGGGTGAGGCTATAAAATAATGGAGACCAATAACTGTATTTGAAAAGTTACTGTCTTAATGTTATTTCGGTTACTTTCAAAGATAAACAGGTTACACCGGAGGGCTCCACCTGTATGTGATTGATGCATACCTAATTACCAAATTGTCTTTGAAATCACCTATGATTTATTGCTAAGCTGTTGGTGAACTTGCTCCAGAACAGTTTTTTGATTCTCACAGTTTTGAAACACTCCCAAAGTAAAGCAGGTCAATAACTATATTTGAAAAAAATATAGGTCATCAACCTGAAAATCTGATAATGTTATTTTTAATTGTTTGCAAAGATAAACATGTCAAACTTGGGGCTCCTAAAGGTTATTGAAGTAAGACGTGTAAAGCGCAAATAAAATAAGATTTCTGACAAACCTTTAAATAAGGCAGAGCGTTGAATATAGTAAAACACAGGGCACCTGCATGAAAGTCTCTTGATAGCTTCTATTAAAACATTGTTGTTGATCGTTTTGACAAAGACAGATATGTATTACTCAGGAACTCCTAAATGCTAAGGCAGCTGGACATATATACCAAAAATAGCGGGTTGACCTAGGGACGCTGGACTGATCCTTCGAATTTCTCGTCAAAATATTAGATCAGAATGGGGGACTCCGAATGGATATGACTAAAGCGGAACATGTCTAATCACCAAGAACGAAACGAAATTAACAAAATATGAACGATGATTCACCGAAAATGAATTGCAGAGAAAAAAGAATAAAATGAAAATGAAACTGAAGGCAAAGGAAAATAAAACAATATTTATTATTTATGAAAATATGAAATACAGGGTATCCTAGCAATATTTGGATAATACTTATTGTGGTTTTTATCAGGTTTTAGGAAACAAAAGTTGAGTAAACTATCAAGATAATTTAGTTGGCTTCATAGGTAGAGGATCGGAGCTTTTAACGGGGGGGGGGGGGCGGCCGCGAAATAGCAAATGACTTTGAATCGACAACTTTCTGAACGCTTCTGGCTGATCAAGGTTGCGTGACCACATGTGTCAGAATAAACTGCCCAAATACGTTTTAACAAGTTTTCATGATGATGACCACCACCAATTACTGCAGAAAATTCTTCATTAAATATGAACATACCTCGCTGGATCAAACTAGAATTTGCGCATTTTGATATTTTCGAAGAAAAGCCAACTTTATAAACCACACTTGACATCCATGTCACATGGACTAAATTTGTATAAATTGTCCTTTTCTAATGCATTACCCATGCAAAGACCGCACGTGAGAACATTATCACATCAAAGAAACAAGGATGCGATGTTTTACAAACCCTGAATATTATGTGTTGTCTAGTGTCTGTTGAGAATTGATAACGAGCAGGGCCCTATTAGAGGAATAAAGATATCTTTATTTCAGAAATATTACAAAGCACAACAAAACTGTTTCTCATCCCAATATTTACCAAATTTGGAGTTGCTCATTTAATTAATTTTACGGAAACGAATTCAAACAAATGTCCCAGACTGAAACGAGTTTCCGTGTGACTTGTAGATGATAGTCTTCAAGTTTTTAATTCCTGTGGCGAGGCTGTAGTACAGGGCTGGGGAGCTCGTTTGCCCCGTATACTTTGAGAGACAGCAAAATGTGTATCAGTGTAAAAATCTGATTTGTTATATATATATATATATATATATATATATATATATATATATATATATATATATATATATATATATATATGATAGATTACCTTTAAATCGTTAAAAAATGCTGTTTAAAAATGAGTTCATTCCAAATATGAAACGTTTTTAGTGTACAACGGACAGCTCCGTGGTTGGTTACAAGGAAATCATGTCACTTCATACTATAGTAAGTGTCTATGCGTAATGCAGTAATTATGGTAATCAAACAAGCTTTGCTTCAAAGATATTTGTATTTATTTTCATACTGGAATCATTGACTACGCAATATGTGTATATAGTAAATAACGCGACTGATATATACTACTTAATTGTATTGGTTTGACACAATTCACCCTGATTTGATCTAACATTGATTTGAGTGTAATTTTGGACAGTGATTGATTTTAATTTCGTATCAACTAGAGGAAGCGGGTATAATAAAGTATTGGTATAAAGCAGTTTGATATACAAATACTGTTGATTATCAGACTGTGATTTGCCCATAGCATATGAATACGCAGATAATTATGGTTTCAACAGTAAATTATTGCTCATTGTCGCAGAATAAGGCAAGAAATAACTTGGTTTCGCCTTAGAACGATTTGATCATTTTCCTCGTACATGCGTACAAGGTTACCTAAGGTGGATAATTATTTTTTTAGTTAAGCGACTGAACTATCATGTATCCCGTCGTAGATCGCTTGTGGCGAGAGACACTAAAAGTACGGTATGCACGGGTATTTTACGCTTACTAATACTCATTCCCCTGGAGATTAAAGACAAGGTTCTTATCTAATTGACACATTGGTCTTTTGGATCTTGTCAAGGAGTGTACGTTCTCCATATTTGCTCTACAGCCATAGAGCTGTGCGTGTGTGAGTGCGGGTATATCAGGCTGTCAGTTTGGCCGTCTGTATGTCTATATGGGGATTGAAGCAGGTGTGACCATCAAGGCCATGCAAGGACGGAACTGCTGATTGGTAAACTTGTGCGTATGGTGGATCCATGAAGGTTGTGTATGGCCAATACAAGTGTCGGCCAACCCAAGAATTCAGGAGAACTGTGGTTTGACAATGGACACGTGAACCAGGTCAAAATGTTTCGTTAGCAAGTTTTTACAAATATTTATGAGTCATACATGATTATGAATTGTACGGGCTGTACAAATGACTGAGTCACGAGTCATGTGTTTTGTACAATTGTTATGTTGATTTATCATATTTGTTTCAATTGATGATGTTTCAATCGCATACAATTGTCACTTTCATTGGATGAGATTATTTGAATCTTACTTTCATTACATGAGATTATTTGAATCTTGCTTTCAAAACATGAGATTATTTGAATCGTACTTTCATTACATGAGATTATTTGAATCTTACCTTTATTTTTGAATATATGAATCATATTTTTGTTTTTCCATTTGCGAATGTTTGTGTTAAGTAATCGAATCGAGTCGTGTGTTTGGAGCGTGAAAGAATCACACGGTATATGTTATAGAGGATATATATTTTTATCAATTCTTTTCATAAACTTTCATGTTTCATCACATTGCGTTGTGTTGTCATTTAATCTAAGCATCCATTCAGGTCAAATCCTGTTCACTCATATGATTTCTAGATCAGTGATAAATTCTCACTTATTAATCATTATCAAAATTTAAAAAAAAATAACAAGAAAAAATATTAGCAATCGCCGTTTACAGAATGAATCACACACACACACACACACACACACAAAATAAGGGACGAAAATACCTGGAAATCTGTGAAGATGTCTGAAGGTCACTATTCAGCTTTGGTTCACTCTCAATGTATTGGTTAGTCAGTCAGCATGCCAGTTTTACCTCAGTTAATCCAGATCACACGTTCTTTCCTCACAGGATCAATGATGGCAAAACTGACACACAAATCAACCAGCAGTATTATGGTCATCTCCCTTATCTTTGATGGTTGGCGAAAACACATACATACATACATACATACATACATAGATACATACGACAAATGAAACAGAGTATGTATATATGCATGTATGCATATAGCTTTTGTCTTGCGTGTTTTGTGTCTGAGTACATGTCTATGCATAATCTGATGAACCTTTTTCAAATTGTGTACCCAAAGTTCATCTCATAGGCCGAGTTGATCGTCCCAGTCGGAGACTCTATGAAGGTCACGAACCAATAGGAATGGAAGACCCCACCCTGAATTTCATTTAAGCTTCAAGAAATCTCGCTGATCGGCAATATAATTGGTCTACCACTTCTTAATGTTTCCTGATCCTTTAACACAAATATTCACCGAAGTCCTCTTCCGTAGTTCTTTAGGAAGCAAGTTTAAATTTCTCACTCGGAAGGAAAAGATATTACATTATCTAAATACATTTATGTTCCAATGAAATTAAGAGATAGTATTGTTATTTGATGATGTTCGTCTTTTCTTTGCTCTTTGATAATTTTTCTTTTTTTGTAAACATATCAAGATCTTGTTAATACATTTATTATGAAAGGACATTACGTTAACACATTTAATTTTAAGGATAATTAACACTATGGATGCTTAAAGCTGAATACATTATTCTAGTTTTCAATGAGATGAGTTTCTAGAAGTTTTGTTCATTTGATAGTTGATGGGTGTTTTGACCAAGGACACGACATGGCTGCCAACTTGGCCTAGTCTAGAGAGGAGACTTATCCGTACCCACCTGGTCTTCAGGACGGCAAGCAGTCCACTGAGCTACAGCGGCTTTTTTAATACAAAACGTTTTCGTGATTAAAGGTCTCGGTGTCACTTGCTTATTTTTTATTCATGCATTTAGAATCAAAGTTATGCGATCTAGAACAGAGGTTCTCATCCAGGTGGTCCGAAGAAAGGTTGCGGAATAAATGAGAACCTGAACTTTGATATAAAAACCTCAGGCTCATCTATCATATTAGAAAGGAAGGACTACTGATATTAAACTGTGAGTTGTAATGTTTTATTGTGGAACAAAAATGTTAATTATTAATTTTTCTATATGTAGTTAGCTAACGGTACACTCAACATTAGGAAAGATTGTTAAGTGGCCCTCCGAGACCCTCAACAATGTTCAAGTGGTCTGCAAAAACGTTTGAGAGCAACTAATCTAGAACATTACACGCGAAGAAAAGTTACAATTAAGAAATCGATATAACATATTATACACAAATTAAAATAGTTGCCTACGCATATGGTAAGACAGATTCAAGAAACAAAAGCAATAATAATAATAATAATAATAATAATAATAATTACTTACCAGGGACTAGACACTTAGCAATTGGATATTCAAGTTGTATCATGACCTTCACTGAAGCAACTATCTGTTTACAGGGGAGTGGGTTTAATCTAAAGCCTATTAAATATAAGGTCCTCACTGATCTTTACTTCCTTGTTCTCTCTCGACGATGTCGAGATCCACTAACAAGTGTCTGACTGAGAATATTGCTATGGGGGTGATGCACAGAATGGTTCGTTTTGCGTAAAAACGGTAATTTCCATCCCACTCCACCCCATCTGTCTCTCTCTGTCTCTCTCTCTCGTCCACAAGCAACATACATCCTTACAAAGAAAGAAAGAAACACAACCTTATTAAAAAAGAAACAAACAAATCCATCTTTACGTAGAAACAAAGAAGAGGTTTGGGGACAATCTCTTTTGTATACATACATACATACATACATACATACATACATACAGTCACACTAACCATTAAAAATTATAAAGCAATTAAAAGATTTTGAAGTATTAAAAGGCAAATAAAATTGTAAAAATAATTTAAAAGTTTTAAAAGTGTAAAATGTTGAATTATTTTAAAAGTTGAATTTTGTTTACATTCAAAATGAAAATGTAGTGTTTTTTCAAAATATTCAACATTTTTCAAGATGTTAATATTGTGAAAATATATTCATCAACGACAGAAATTATAAACAAAACTTAAAATATCCCTCTCTCTTCATGTCGGCGTCTGTGTAATGGTACGTGTCGTGGTATACACGTGTGTGTGCTTGTCTATATTCAATAATAATAATAATAATAATAATATAATGTAATTGCTGCGGTTGCTACTACTAGTACTTATTATTATTATTATTATTATTATTATTAACAGCAATAATAACAACTACAATTACATAATGACAAGCTTTAAGAACTCATTGGCAGTGCTCTCTGAATTGTAAGACGAGTATAAAATCAATGAAAAGGAGAGTGCTTGTTTAATAATTTAATCACTCAGATTCAGCTATACAGTGTCGGACTTTGCACAGTTTTATTTTTGAAGAAAAAGAAGTTACTAGAATTATTCTTACTGGTTGACCTAGCTAAGTTAGCTATTAAAAAAAAGATCTTATATACGTCAGAACTTGTTAACATTTAGTTCCTTTCATTTTGGTGTATAAAATAGATTGGTGTAATTTGAGTTATTGAATATTTAACTGATCCTTGCTTCAGATGTATATCTGACAAAAGATAGCTGACTCCGCTCGGTCATTTTCACTTCTACAACTTAAGTCTAAACTTGGATTGAAAAATGAAAGGTAACTTGTCTTTAGCTTCTTTATATTTTCTATATTCTTTTTCCCCATGTTAATAACTGCTAAAGTTAGTGAACTTGGGACTAGTTCATGTTGATTTACCCAAGACATGGGCAAAAGCCATTATGATCAGCCGTCTGTTTTAGGCAGCGCGTCGCTTCTCTAATTCCCCATATGAAGTGCATGATGTTGCACAGAGGTATGCCAACATTGTCTCAGTTGTGCTTGTTGCAACTGAACACAAAACCACCTTATACCCGCCCCTCTTTTCAGAAGTACTTGACTACAGAGCGAGACCTCAGATTATTTTAGGTCAGTATTAATTTGCCATCAAAGGTTCTTTTTACTTATGCTGTGAGTAAAATGAATATATGTAATATGTTTCCGGTTTTCCCTGGTTCTTCTTCCACGAGACATACTGGTCGCCATTTATAGCCTATCTTGTGATGAGAAATGTAATTTCTTATCAGTTTTCCCTGGTTCTTCCTCAACCAGTTATACTGGGCGCCATGTATCTTGCGATGAGAAATGGCGTTAAACCCCAAAACTAACAACAACAATTTATTATCAAGTATTGTTTATAATTATGATATGAGGAAGATTAATCTTTGCAATTTTAATTGGAGTCACAAGTTAATCCTATACAACTATTTTGTAACTCTGTAAACTGTTCTTTACGTAATATTATGATTTCCATTTTCTTGGTCGTGTTTGAGTAATAAAATGTATTTTCAGAAGGAATGCAATTCTATAAGTGCCCATATTAACGTGCTTTTTGAAAAAGCTTATCGATCATAAACATAAATGGAAACAGAATATTGCACAGAACTCTTTGATGTTTTTTTTTTTAATATAACCTTTTCTTCAGAAGATACTTTTAATTATATAAATACAATTCAAACCGTACTACATATTCCCCCCCCCAAAAAAATTCCTAAAAATGAAAATTAATAAATAAATTCCAAACATTATAAAATGCAAAATGAGAAATTCACAAAATAACAAGCTGCAGAAATGAAAATTATGACATCCATAAATAAAAATTTTAACAATGAAAACTTATGAAATCCAAATATAAAAATGTCTCTCTTTATGAATTTAAGTCATCTATTAGTTCATGGAAACGAATTAAGAAAATGGAATTGTAAACATATGAATTGATCAAAATAGTAAAGACTTAAACAAGGTGACATATCTGTAGAAATAATAAAAGTTTGTTATATTCATGGTACACTTAGAAGGAAAGTACGAAGAATACTGTTTTTGTTTGTTTTTTTATACAGAAAACTACAAGCTGCAGTGCAAATATAGCTTGCACGTGAGATTTGAGCCAGGACCAAAGTAGTGCACCAGTCTACAATTAGATCGGTCCCAGGTACAAGCTCCGGTCCGACCGCGCAGTGTCCCACTTCTGCATATGTATAAAACAAAGTGATAGTTCTGCTTAAGACTATTAACTGATTTACCTGCATGCAGTGTGTGCAAATAATTATTCACAGCACACATACTACCAATCACCAAAACAGTGACATTCTACGGGTAACAGTGAGAAGAAAAAAAAAAAAGATGAATTTTGTATATATTTGAACAATCCATTTGATCACCATCATCATTTACATGATACTATTATCAATTTTTACCATCATTTGGCTTGAATTAATACCAAAACAGATCGGATTTCCTTTCGTTTTAAGTTTCATTCATTGCTATTCGTGTACATATTTCATTTTCTGAAGGTAAGATAGTTACTAACTTAATCACATGCCATCTTTCCCTTTAATTCCCATCTTTTCTTCTTGCATCCACAAATAGTCGTAGAATGTACTCAGGCGAAAAGATTTCAGCCCGTATATTTTCCGCCTGAAACATACATCAATGTATACAAACGAACGCACTATATTTTTGTAAAATATAATAAAAATTATTGAATAAATTGGAGATATAGTGGCAATGACACTATTTCAGTCCACCCGTCACGGTCCTCACCCCACCCTTACCATAACAAGCAACACTAGCAAAATATTTTAAGAAAAATTTAAAACCAAAATATGGCTGAGTTTCAACTAGTGGAAGAACTGGGCTTTCTGATTTTGAGATTTAAAAATTTTTAAAACACGAGACCATGTTAAGTAAATGAATAAGATACCAGTAAGTATCCAAAAGAACATCCGCTGTTTAGCAACGCCAAATAAAGGTTGTTGGTAAGTTCAAGGATGAGTGTTTGGGTAAACAATAGAAGAGTATGACCGATTGAAACCTAAAATATATTCGGTTCCGGTTAGACCACAAAGAGGTGGAGTTGAAAACTCTATTAGAAGGCAAAAGGTGTTGCATGGATTATTGCGTACAAGGATGTCAGGCACGATATTTACGCGGAATGTCTTAGAGACCGACATGAATTCGTAAACAAGGCAAATATGATACGGTGTTGAAAACATTGTAAGGGGTGTATATCGATGCACGAAAGTGAGTTTGTTACCTTTTTATACCAAGCGATGGATTCCTTCCGATGGAATAACCACGTATGGGTTTGGTCATCATGCGACTGTGATGCGCTGGTGCATTGTGAATCGCAAAGCGATACATTAACTTATTAAAATAGATCTTGGTGGTAGTTCTGTATTAGCTGGAATGACTTGCAATTCCTTTCGCACAAATGTTGGGCTGGGAGGTTTTACCTCCTGCGAATGAAGGTAGTCCGGGGACGGTCCCAAACGATAATTTGTTGGTTGTCTTGGAGTATCTTCCGAGATTGTAAATACATCGACGGACCAGACTGGGTCGGTAGAATGACGTTTTCTACCTTCAAGTGCATGCAGATACAGAATGAACGTGGTTAGAGTGGATGCAAAGGCTGTGAAATCATTATATGGTTGGAGGCGTCACCTCACCTGACACGCATTGGTCGATTCGCAGTAGCCGGATTTAAAGCAATTACATGTGTGACTTCATTTTTTAATTCTGCTATGACTAATGGAAGCGGTGCTACCCATTCATGGATTTATTAACATTTCCTGCGCATACTAACGACCGAATAACCGTTTCGCGAGTGTGCGATTATATCATTGATAATAGCTTAGTCACGACGTATATTTACATGTTCAGCACAAACCAGTACAAGTTGTTTAGTTAACAGATCCGATAAATTTTTTACTTGGATCTACTTGCAATTTACCAGGACTATGTTAATGGTTAATGGTCTACGTGCATTAAACTTTTGAATATATCTGCGACACTTCCAGCATCTTCTGATGTCAATGACCCAGCTTCTTTGTATTTTCTGGTAACATCGACAATGGTTAACGCTCACTTGTAGGTGCGTCCCTTGACACGATCATGTTGAAGAAATAAGAAACTAGCCTGATGAACTTGATTAGGCACATGAACATCAAATCAAACAAGTGAACTCTTTCTTGGCACTTGTATGTAAATTTGCCACAATGGTTGTTTGGTCAACCATGGTGAAGCAATCCCATAAGTGACACTTGTCCCGCTTGTTTAACTTTTCCACAGTTGCTTCATCTCTCCATTACCTACGCGGACTGAAGTATATTTCTAATATTGTCCTGCATTTTTAACTAGGTTTGTTTGTATTAATATAAATTACTTTTATGCGTGGACTTTCGTCCACGAGATGATTTATGATACTACAATTACAATCTTGGTTTTCATACGTCCTGTGATAATCCGTCGTGCGATCGGTTCTCCGAGTGTAGGACTCATCGCACTCAAGTCATGAATAAGATCCACGGCAGCGCCTTGACGTGCATGAAGGTTTTTTAAAACTTGGTACGCAACTTCCTGTCAGTAACAAGCATTATCAACACGATTTACTGGTGCTTCACCGTACGTTGGTTTTAGGCACAGACACACCACTTTAACAATAATAAAAATCATATAAAATGTTCGCCAGTGCTATCACATACGTGTTTGAAAGACAATACCGCAAAGCTGATCGTGAATAGCGAATTGATCCGTAATGTAATTGCAGGTCATAAAAGTGTCACAGATATGTTGCAGTCGCGACAATCTGCACGAAAAGGCACCACTGCTGGGTTTGAACAAACATTTGCACCACTGATTAAACCAACAAAAGAAACTGCCGAGCTTGCCGAGGATTTTAAAAAGTGCAACAACTCCTCCCCCCCCCAATAAAAAAAAGTAGAACAAGTGGCAGAGCTAACTGGAACAGAAGGAGAAAAGGGTCTATTTTGTATAATAGCTGAAAGCGTCAAAAATATCACGAATGCAACAAAAGCAACTGCAGAGACTATTACACGCTTGCCACAAGCGATGGAGGAAGTTAAATACGACGTTGGAGAAATTCATTAGCGTCACTGCAAAAGGCACTCGTGTACTTGATGAAGACGTTAGAGAGGCAAATGCTAAAATAGTAAAAGTGCCACGCGAATACATGTCGCAGATGCAAACACCAATTCAATACTTTGAGGAACGAGCTAGCCCGGTGATCTTTAGAAATCCTTTACGTGCCGCGCCTTACAGACCCGTCGACTGGAAAGATGACATAATTGAAAGGCCATCAAAGACACATCATAAATACATAGACGCTGATAGCCTAAAATGGTATTTAGGAAGTTTACTGGAAAGAAACAATTTATCGGCGATCCATAAAACCATTATGCACAAACGTTTAATGCATTTAAGAGCGGAAGAATTGAAGAAGGCGAAGATTTATGGAGAGCATATATGAAACAGTTCATACCTAGACCAGTAATACCCCTGAAAACACAACAAGAATTGCCAAGACAAGAAGATGAATTGCTAAGACAACATCAACATCCTAGATAACAGGCACAAGACCGTAGCCTTGAATATCTTAGAGAGAAAGAAGTGGAACAATAACGAGAACGTGAATATGAGGTACAACAGCAACAAAGACGCACACCTCAAGAGAGGGAACCCTATTTCGAAGAGTTAGCTCTACCACGACCTGTTAAATGTACACAGAAAAACATGTGCAAAAACACCAGAGCAAATATTTCAACAATCAAAGAAAGCAAATGCTTTAACTAAACTTACAAAAAGTAAAGCCATACAAAATAATTGTATGAAAGACCTTTTCCACACACACTGAATAAAGAAGAACAAAACGGTAGTATCTGCAACAACAAATACTGCAAAGATTTCATGTAAGGTCAGAAGAAGCATACGAAGAACTAAACAAATTGGTTCAGCAGTATCAATCAAACTTATGAAAAGCCTTGGTGGACTGTGTGACTCTTATGACCTCACGAATCGATTGGAAACACTTGTGCGATGAGTTCGTGCTGGCACACTAGAAGTCATTAATGATGCTGCATCAATTTGTCAGCTGCTGCTCGCCATTGACATCATATCATGGACAATTATATTACTTATGTTTATGTCCTAATATTTTATGTTTTCCTACCACGTGGGATACCATTTTTGCCCACAGGATAAAAATATGTGGGGTCATGGATCCCTATCCCTCTTTCGATTTCAAACTAATTAGAGACTTGACCATTAATAATTACACAATATCTATGTTTTGATAAAAACAGTTAATCCAATTTATTGTCGATTATCAAAATTAAAAAACCCCACATAACTGTACCAATAATTGGCCAGGCAACTGAATCAATTGCTTTTTCAACATCAGTCAAAAGAATCAGTCCAAGAATATCATGCTTTTTATGGTAAAACATTAAATCATATTAGTTTCTTATGTTGTCTCCATTATATAGTTCTTATTAAACATTGTTTGATCCTTGCTCATAATTGTGGAAAGTACAATTTTGATTCGACTTTTGATATGGCTGGTATATTGTGTCATAATTGAGATAGCCGCCGTATAATTTCAGCGGCATTTTGCCAACTTTTCGGTAAGGCTTTGATTCTGGTTTTCTTTTTTTCAACACATCTTGATTAGCACCATACTTAAAGTAACCGGCAAATTGCGAGGAATCTGTGTGTATTAATGTTCCTACCAATGACTGTCTGCTTTCTGCAAGCATTTGCCTAGAGTGACAATTCTACTCGAAACAGCCTCACGTCAGGTCTTTAGAAATTTATTAAAATACTATGTAACTTCAAGTGAAAGCGTATCTCTCACACTGACTCACCTGCCAGATGATCAGTTCGTTCTAGACAATGCTTAAATAGGACGGTAGTTCTATAAATGCCGAATTCGTGTGAAATTTTTAAAAACGAATCCCACACGCAAACATTGAAGTTACGTGATTTCAGTATGATAATGGGCGTTTTATAATTCGTAACCGATGATGTGTCAGCGCCTTTTATACCACATGACTTTACCCTGTGTGCTCTCACAAGTGGGGTGCAAACGCGGGTTCTCTCCGTCGTGTTTTATACAAATTAAACTAATGACGGTTTAGAATGTTTGTTTGCTCAGTTGAAAACCAATAGAATCATGTGGGTTTTCTTGTGATTCTTAATAGATAACGTGCGATCGTGCAAAGTCCGATTGGCAAGCCACGCCTAGTCCTCTACCATAACCAGATTGATGATTGCTGAGTAGCTAATATGCGATCGCAAAGTGCCCCCCCCCCCCTTCAAACGGAAAACGAGCATATGCAGTTTGCCTTTTCTCTCCGCCAAGAGCCTCGCTCGAGAGAAAACCCTGCGGTGCCTCTGGCTGGAATTTAGTACAGTTATTGATTGCGGCTCAGATTGCTGCTGAAAATGCTGTCTGGCTCAGTACATTTAATACAGAGAATAATCAACCAAATAATTGTTTTGCATGACTTGTTCGCAAAGAAAAATCAAAGATTTTGTGGATTAAAATCCCACACAGGTATACGTAGAAAACAATGCCATGAAAATGAAACGACCTATTATTGATGAACGTGTCAATTTAATAATTTTGGGAGGCAGAATTGTCAAACTGAGCCATGATTATGAGTGCACAGTGTGCTCATATGCGATTTCCATAATTATTTCGGAGAGAGTCTTTACATTCAATGAACAACTTTTTAGTACATTTTGTGATTAAACTCCAACGGATGAGCAATAACAATTCTAAACCTGATTTATTTTTCACATCAGCACAAGGGGCAGTGCTGCATTAGGTGTTCATTCACGGGAGCTTTTGAGTTTCACTACAAGTTCCTTTGACTCACATGCTAAGTGTCTGCGTGGTCTAATCGGTTAGCGTATCCCACTCTTGATCGGAACATTCCAGGTTCGTGTCACGTTCATGGAAAATAATATTTTCCTTTATAATTTAGGAATCGTAAAGCTATGGTTCGATTGCACACTAAAGTGAAAGTCAAATTTGATGATGGGATGTTGGGGTTGATTACCTACCAGCCACGCATAGAAGTAGTTTAATCAATGATGATCGGAACACAATTGTTGATTGTAAGAAATCAGTGTGCGACATATCTACAGGGGCAACCATTTCATATGAGAATATTATATTGAAGAATCAGCAAATATAATATATCTAAAGTTCCACTGATTGACATGTACCTTATTATGAAACAACCCATAAGCTTCGATGATGTGGGAATTAAATTACGTACACAGTGGTGTATTTCTACCATAAAAGAAAAGATCAAATTGCTGTTCAGTCTCAAAGCATCACACTGGTTTTCAAAACGGTCAAGAAAATACTACATAATGTTTCAAATACATAGAAGGAGCAACTGGATAAATTAACCAGATTAGGAATTCTTTTGAAAGACGAACGACTTAAACTCGTAGAAAATTAAAATCAAAAGCGTGAAAAGTCGTTGTATGATATCGTACAAGAATACTTCGAATCGCTGACCTTAACTGAGTCAATGGTTAGAGAAATATCATTGGCGTATAATATATGGAAAGCCCGCCAGGACTTACACGTATGCACGACAATACATTTATTCCCAGGAGTACAGAATGATACGGAACCCTAAGAAATGATGGCATTTGTGGGAAATGTTGATCCACTGCAGAGACACAGAACCTATAAGATCAAACAGCACAGAATAGTAAGGCAATACAACTTCAGAAACAATTACTACAACGCGTCTAAAATTGTTGGATGTGAACGTACAATGGATGGTCAGTTACGGTTTAGTGCATTATCTCAACGGTATTTATGCAGTGATTTCAGCAAAATAACCGGTCTGCAAAAATTTTATTTTAACAGAAAGACAGATTTTATAACAAGCATTTTAACATCAAAATGAATGGCCTTTGAATGGCATAATATGGTATGCCATCTAGGTGAGCATAATGTAGGAACACAATCGATGCAAAAATCAGACGTGAGCTAACACCAATGACACAAATTCAAAACAGATTATAGGGGCGAGTCACTTGCAAATCTTTCACAAAACCCACTCGAATATCGAAAAGAATATCAAACTTGTCAACACCAACTCAAACATTTAAAGAACGGGCACGATAGGTGACATTCTAAGGTCCCCTAAGGTTTGCTGCTGATGTTATCGATCCCTAAAAACGCCCGGATTATATCTAAAGAGAATGGCCCGGATTGCTAATCAGGGACTGGTAGTGATGTAAAGATTATAGCGTAATACTTTTATATGGTACAATTTTGATAAAATAGTTCGTACGTATAGAAACATAGGTGCAGAAAAGTTAGAGTCATATTGGAATTCTTTTCTCGGTACATAAGAAAGCGCTTGCAAAAAATATACGGGACTCGTTTTCTGGAGGAATATCTGCCTCCCCTGGATTCGGATGAAGAAGGCTCCCCACCCAGAATTCTTATGCAGGAACCACCCAAACGTGGGAAATGTCGAGTGTTTTTTCAGACAGGCCAGCAACAACGCCAGAAGTCATCAATGAGACCGCTTTAATTTGTCAGCGGTTACCTACCGGTCAGATCAAGGGCTCGAAGACACTCCGCACGCATGAAATCCGTGAAGACATCAATGATGTATATATCACCAATGATGAGGTCTGAAGAGGTCGAGACTTGAAGCGTCTTACGAGAAATCCTCGTGTCGTTGCAAATACAACCAGCGCTTTACCACTGTTATTAGAATCTCATCAACTAAACTGGAATTTCACGTGATTTTTCAACGCCAATCACCGCTGGGTTTCCTGCACACTCGAAATCACACTAGAAGCGTTTCGTATATATATTATGTTTGGCCTACTATGGGATCCACACTGTTTCGAAGCCTTGAAACAAATATCTCTCTTGTGTTCTAGCCGGGCGGTGGCTTAAGTTGGAGTTAGAATTTTATATTGGCTATGACAACATTGACTCGAACAATGGTGATGCACAAATAAAGGGTTTCGATGTTTACTAAAGAAGATTCCAAAATCAGCATACGCGAACAGCTCCGCTATTTCTAGTGAATCTCCGCAAAAGATAGTTAACATTGTACGGTTTTTGTTGAGAACGACTATTGGTTGGCCCAGATATATTTCCGAACTCCAAAAAATTAATACATGCAGGATGTCATATCGAGCCAGTCATTGTCAGCATCATCACCACGATGCAGGTTAATCTAACCTGTGACGCATCGTTGGCATCTACCGTTCAGATTCATCAAGTTTTAGAGTCTCATGGTTATATAATGCTCGGGTTCTCCCCGATTGCAACACGGGTGATAGCTCTCGATTCCTCCTACGGCGCCCATCTAACATCCATGCTACAATACCCTTTTGACTCTGTTACCTGTGGGTTCGTACAAAAATAACAAGAGAAAAGAGTGAAGCCAACAAGCTTTGTATATTTTAATAAAATAATTTATTTCCCTAGAAAACAATGTAAAAATTGGAAATAGGACTTACGGTTTGTGAATATAATCCAAAATTTAATCTTACGAATGAAAAATACAAGTCCTATCACTAAATAGTTCTAACAAAATCCTGGTTCGAATCTCGATGAAATTCCAATATGGAGGCGATGACGTCAGATGAGACCGTTGTACTGGTGGTAACAGATCCTTGATTGAATCACAGTTTATGTTTCCGTATAACTCCAGAATGAATTTCCACTGAATTTCTTTGTCCCAGAACCTTTTATAAAAAGATACACTTGTTTGGTTTTCTAGAGAATAAATTATTAAATTCCAAAACCAAATGAACTTCAAACTGGCAACAACAACTAGAAACCTCTTGAGCCCTCAAGATTTAAAATACAACTGAATAAATTTAATACTAATTGGCTGTTTTAAGCGTCGATTTTAGGTCACATTGTACTCCACGTAATAGGCTGCGTGATTTACTAATTTGAACATCGCAATAAAATAAAATGCCATTTGTCACGTATGCAAGAATAGCCCTATCTAAGTACAAAATTCTTACACTGAAAAAATATAAAATAGAAAGGCTGTTTACAATCCAGTTAACACGCGGGTCGAAATGACCTTGGAAATAGCCAATCGTTAACACTCGATGTTTACAAAACTGTATACCAGAGTGAGCGAAAAATAATGCTTCTGTAATAGGTTTTACGTTCTAAATAAACAGAATTTACTGAAAGAAAACATCGAATCCCGTGAAAATAATCATTACAATAAAATGTAATGAAACAAAAATAAAATAAAAAAGAATTTTAAAACTAGCACGCAAGCAATTTAATTACATATACGTAACAACTCACCTTTCGTTTATCCCTAGGGGACTAGGACTTTACGTGTTGAACTGGATAATTAAAAGTAAAGCATCTCAAAGTAAAAAGCCAAAAGTAATTTCTCCGAACGTCTGTAATGAATATATAAAGTTCAATATTATTTATCAATATGGATCGAGATATGTTAAGTATCTTGGCAAAACGTGGCGTTCAAGTGATTTGCATAGGTTCTGGGTTAATGTTGGTGAACCATCTAATTTCTCACCTATAGAACTTTCATCGTTCCCACTGGTTTGTAAATTTTAGATGCTAGAGCACTATATGTATGTGAAAGAGACAGACAAATATATTAAAACTGAAAATGGATTCGTTATGAAACCCTTGAGGAAGTATGAAATAGTATTTAGGTTAATATGCAATCTAGTAATTTCAGCCTATAAAAATGAAACATTAGAAGGTTAATTTCCAAGTTGTTTGCAGCTTTTGAGAAATTCAATCGTATCGTTCATGCTGGCTATCATGTACACGTTTACGAATTCTCAAATTGTTTTCATCAAAATTGCAAGAAAAAGCTTTGTTTACATATTTAACCAGAGTCATCATTGTCAAGTGTTCTATAAAAGAGTTTGCAAAAGCAGGCGTTTACATACATCACACGAATAGAATTTTCTATGATGAACATATGAGAAGTTAGAGAAGTGTTAACCAATGTACCTTTGATAATCGGGACTTATATTCATCAGTTCTACAGGAGTTCTGATGAAATGGGGAACTCGTCCACCGATACTCTTCCATGGCGTCTTCAAGTTTGGTTAATCAAGTAGAAAGTTTCTCCCAAAACGGAATTAAACAATCTAACATTGCCTGTTCCTTTATTTGATAGCACATACAGAATGGTATTTGTATCTATGTTCACTGTTATAGCCTCCCATTATTGGTGGTTGGAAATAATTGGAAATCGATGAACTGTGGAAGCATTTGGAAACGTTCGTTTAATTCTGATGACTACTGGAATCCCCAGGTCGTCATTGGCTGACCACAAGTTTCTTATATCAATAAAGATATTGCTCGGTAATCACCGTTCCCTTTCATAATTTGCCATCGTCAGTCTTTGAAGTGAGTAATGGCCATTTCAACGGACATAGGCTCCAAGAAATATTCGACCTTTAAGTGAGGTAAGTCTATTTACACATGGCCACTTTGACACAACGTTTGTTATTTTACTTTACAACTTTCGTTTGCAAGATTTTGTTAGCTCTCTCGCTAGAATATAAGACAAGTAAATACAGTGCACATCCAATTGCCGCCTCTTCATGCTTAATTATGGTACACAAAAGCAAACGTCAGGGTATGAAGTATCCGCGATCTTTACGTTATCAGATAAACAGAGATTGGTTTTGTCAAACTAAGTCGTGATTACCAAACAAGTGAGAAACATTGAACACAGTCTTTGGAACTCTCGTAGACGGAGCATATAAAGCCAGCTGCGAAAAAGTTCTTTACTTTCCAGACCTCTTTGGGTTTTGGTGCATTCATATTGTTAGTTATGGAGAACATTTCACACTATTCCGAGACTTTTGCATGTTTCGTAACGTATTTTTTAATGTGTAATTCTCCAAGCTGTTTCATGTATCTGATACTTACTAGCAAATCAATATCTCGTAGCTTACTCAATGCTGACCTGTTTGTATGTATTTCATAGATGCCCTGTATGCCCTTGTTAATCTGTATTCTTTTTTGTCTGCGTGATCTAAGTAATGTGAACAAGATATGTGCGTCAAAGTTAGATTATTGAAGACAGTTTAGGATTCTTTACCAGTATGGTCCATACATTGTCAAGATTTTCAGACAGTTAATCAGGTTATATCGGCAAAATTTCTGAATCAGAAATCATTTGATTCCTGTTCATCTTATAGGTCTTGGACTTCTGCTTCAGCAACAGGTGCAGTAAAAGATAATCTGTTTAATCTGCCAAGGATTAATTTGTTTATATTACAATAGAATACATCACTGCCTTTTGATCTATTGTGACATGCTGCAGTACAACTCTGTAGTCGTCTATTTTATTTGTTGCATCGTCAGCTATTGATCAGTAAGTATGCATTGTTAGCACAGGCAATTACCCCTTTTGAATATAGGTGTTTTGTTGAGGGAACCAAATTATTTTATTGCAGACTTTCACATTTTGTCAGCGTTTCACAAACGTCTCTTTGTAATTGTTGAAAGGAAAAGTGTTTTCTTGCAATTCAATAAACTGATATGTTATGCCATTGTACATTGAATCATTCACTTGAACAGCTATAGTGTGCCACTGTCCATCGAATGTCTCTGCTGGAACAAGGATTCATTCTTCATGGCATTCGTCATGCACGTTCTGAACTATATTGTGAAATGTTTCAATTGCAAGAAAATAACCAGCACATAGGAGACAATCAGATCTGATTCTTCAGCCAGTTTCGGTCATGATCACGAACAAAGAAATACTGTCACATCTGCTGCCTTATCTGGTAGCCTAACTGAATGAAGACCAGAACACTTTTGACAAGGTCTTTTATTACAAGGCATAGAGGTGTTTCATAGAGGAATATAATCCGGTAGATGGAAATTCGCCTAACAGTTTAGAGTCCTTCCACAGACTCTATTTCAGTTTTCAACTCTTGCCCATCAGTCCCAAGTTTTGTATTGTGACTCGGTTTGTAACTGTAATTAAGATACTGCCTTCAGAAAACGCCTTTTCAAAGAGGAACTTGTTTATTTGATATATATATATATATATATATATATATATATATATATATATATATATATATATATATATATATATATATATATAAATGTTAGCTTCAAGAACCTCTAATTCCGACAAACATTGTAGGACGTACCTATCTGGCATTAACATTAGCTATGATCGGGCAGAGCACTTAAATTCAATTCCTTTATAATTGATCTCATTTTCGGCGCTATACAAAATATTCGGTTTGACTTAATAGGGCTCATCTTTTACTTGAACATGATAAAAAACGTTTTATACCATTTCTTTTGTTTTGCAGCCTTAGATAGCGAGAATTAATAGTTGCATCATGATCTCTCAGAGGCATGTAATTCTTTTGCTATTCCACATGCAGTTTATCTCCCCTAAACTGAAACAAATGTGTATCATTGATAGAAGGAAGGCAAAGACAGATGGTATCACTGACATCTGCAAAGTGTTCTTGGTATTTTTGTAGATCGTATTTCTTATCCGATATCGAAAAATACCAGGAACACTTTGATTTGATAGCTTTGATAAAAATCCACAAATATACTTCCACGCCATGCTGAAAAGTTAGATATTGGTATTTATTTCTTCTCTTTAAGGACTGGTATTTTCTGAGTACATGTAGAAATCACTGGTAAAACGTCCATAAGCACCAATTTTGCTTTGTCTTTTACATTTGAATGCATTCTAAGACACGTATATCGTTATCAATGTTTCTTTCGTTCTGTATAAGAGCAGCTAATGGTTTCAGTTGCATTTGTACATTTTCCTGTCATTCTTGCAAGGACCTCTCCTAAAATCATCGAAGGTAAGCATATCCACTCTTTTCAGATAGTCCCCTTGTGAATGTCTTGCCGTCGTAGAAGTTTATATTAATGATGAGAATGTTTGCACGACTTTTTCGAAATTCCCAGATGAGCAAAGGTTTGTAAAAGTAAACAAATCGCGCATATAATGTATACTTTGGGTACTGCAAAATTCATGTCTGATTCATGCAGTAACCTCTGTCTGCTTCACCTGCAAATAACTGGTAGTATTCTTGATACAATTAGGAGTAACATTAATCTCCAATTTGAAATATACTGCCAAGGTTTATCACATGTACGTGTCCATATAACAACTTTTTAAGGTGTTAAACCTGGCTGATAAATTCGACACCCCAAGCCAACGGTTTATATACCATCTTTCGGGTAGTGGTTCTAAGAGTAGATGGTTACATATTGTGCCTGAAGACACTGAGCTATTACCGAGAGGCATTCATATCTTATCAGCACCTCTATGAGGTACTCCTCAATCATGTTGTGTTACTCTTGTAAGATTAGGTATTAGCCGTATACCCAAGATGGGATGCCGTCCAGAGAAATCCACTTTTTTCTTTTTTTGTCCAGCGTAATAAGGCTTGTCTTGATTATGTACTACAAACTCAGTTTTAAGTAGTCGCTGAGGATGTATGTCATGGAATGTCGAAAGTCTTTTCTTTCTGTTAGAGACACTTCAGGTAAAGGTGATGCTTAAGGTTTTGCGGATGTATTTTCGTACTTGTATATAAATAGGCGTGAATGATCCTCAGCTATAAGTATTCCCTTTTATGTTTTATAGTAAGAATAGGCTTTTGTTTGTTTGTTAATAACGATGTGTATTTGTTTGTCGATAAGTAGATGTGAGTGGATATCACCTATCCTCTTTCCTTCCTTTGTTTTGTTTTGGAAGGGTAGGTGTTGGATTGAAATTATATTTACTAGGAATCATTACTTAACTTTTTTCCTACTCCTCCGAGTTGTTTTTAAGCGTGAGTTTTGAATGGTAAATAGTTTCATCAGTGACCATTATCTAGCCTCTGCCTTCCATCATCGATATGTTTGCATGTGTGGATGTTGGATTGTAATTATATGTTTTTTGAGACTATCCCAGAGCTTCATTTTCCTTTGTGATAACAGTGAGTGTAGGGTTGTGAATGTGTGTGCAATTAACCATCACATAACTTTTCCTTGATCTATCCGCAAGTAACTGTCACATAGCTCTCCTTGACCCGTCTGTTTAAATGTATGTTTGGGTGATTGTCTTTAAGAACGGGTGTAAGCCTGAAGGAATAGATACTAGTCATCAAAACTCTCCACATAATTTGTATCTCTTTACACATGAACTTGTATGTTTGCTTAAATGCTGAAGAGTAAGGTTGTTTGATGGTCATTAAGGATGTATGGTGGTGAATAAACTATTTTGTTCACTAACGGTTGGAGCTGGATTTATTCGAGTTTGGGATATCTAAATTGTTGTACATGTTTCTTCCATTTTCAGTTAGTAGCTGTTTGTATTTTTTATTTTTGAATATTTCTTAAAATATTTGCTTTAGCTTTTCGTTTGTAAAATCTCAACATAATTTACATCTTCTTGTACATATGCTTGTATGAGGACATAAGTGTTAATCAGTACTGGTGATTACTGACCAGTTACGATGTGAGTTGCTCATCAGGAATCCATATTGGTCGGGAAAATGTGTTGATCAGGAATGGTTTCTATTAAAATTTGCTTACATTTTAATTTATATTTTTAATTTTTTTAATTTTTTCCAATTGATTGATTTTTGGGTTTCAAAAAAGTCTTGTACTACATTGCTTTATAATTTATATTATATCCTTTATATATGTTTTTAAATATTTGTTTACTGTTTAAAAACAGTTTGTTTTGTTCTCCTTGTGTTTTTAATTTCCTTTCTCTATTTTGAAGTTTCTGGAGTTCTTGTCTCAGGTTTTACTTTTGTTTCAATCAATTCTTAAATATTGTATTTCTTAACAGGTTTAGGTGGTTTGCAAAACTTTTAAAAGTTGTCATATTTTAAAAGTCTGGGCGTTTAAGGGTCCACTAAACTCTGTTTCAGTTTCGGAAATTGAGCACGAGTTTGAATCTTGATTTAATGGCAACCAGTCTGGATATATGGGGGTATCATGGTAAAAGCACTCCTTCCTAATCTTTTTGCAGCAGACATTTTGATTTCACCTAGCCACGTGATATATAGATACTAGGTCTATGGGCTCACCAGTTGCCCACAATGTTAATCCTTTGGATGTTTATAACATTAAATTCCCTTTTTGTCCAATCCGACCCAAAGCAAAATGGTGGCGTAATGTTAAACTCAATTTGACCCCATCTCAAAACATTTTGCCCACAGTTTCCCCCACCACTACTTATACCTATTCATGTACTAATTTTAGAAAGCGAGATCCTTATGGACCTAAGGGAAATATGACCATATAGTGTTACTTGGTTTGTAAGCATATCCATGCCGAAGCAGATGTACATAGTTTCTGATCTCGTCTTCTGTGTTTTATAGGAGTCAAACATCATCTTCGAAGAATCAGAAACAACTGTCCTTATAATGCGTCTAGAACTGATTCAAATTACAAGTATCGTATGTGATATTATACAGTTTACAGAAGAGTACAAATTCAAGGTGTGTTATTATTAATTAACTTTGAAAAACATTTGATTCTATTTCATGGAAACTTATGTATATTATTCTAATTTTAAATTTCAGAACAAGTATAAAGAACTAGGCCAAAATCGTTCATTGTAATATCTTATCGGCTGTTTTACAAAATGGCTTTCTTTCGGAGTTGTTCAAAATTTCCAGAGGTTGTCGATAGGGTGATCCAATATTCCCATTTTATGTACTACGGAAACATTGTAAATACTATTAAAGAATAACAAATATATAAACTGTATCCAGCTAAAGGAAACAGAAAATTTACTGTCACAGTTTGAAGCTGACACTGCTTTAATTCTTGATGGCTCTTTTGAATCCTTGGATTCCTCTACTGAAGTAATAAACATCTTTGCAAAGATTTCAGGACTGAAACTGAACATTGCCAAAAAGAGAATAGTTTTGGATAGGAAGCAAGAAATACAGTGCAGAAACATTTTGACACAGGTTAAAATTACTGTTGATGACTGAGTTTACATCATTTTGCATACAATTTTCGGTGGATTTGGATAAAAAGGTGAACAACAATAAACTGAAAATAAACATAAATTATTAGAACTTGTTAATACATTGGGAAAAGGATCCTTAACATCGATTGGTAAGATAACAGTTTTGAAAACCTTAATTATTTCATAGCTTGTCAGGGTATTAAATGAATTATTTTTCACTGTTATATCAAAGGCAAAAGTGGGCAAAGTTAAAAGAGAGGTTATGGTTCAAGCGTGGTGATGATAGATCTTGATAAAGTTATAATAGCGTTGAAAATAACACAGATTCCTAGAATTCTTCAACTTCTTAGAAAATTAGTCAATTTATTTTTATATGAAATATGCGAGGTTAAGGACATGTTCCTATCAGGAGGTGCAAATGTGATGACATTATCCAAGAAAACAAAAGAAATTCTTTTTCGTTTGATGTTTTAATGGCATGGAGCAGCAGGGAGAGCGAATCCTACAACTTTTTTAGAAGAGTCCATTCGCAAAAATAAAGCTTCCTACAAAAACGAAAATACAAGATCAATAACGTGAAACCGAAGCCTCTAACCGACCCGAAACTGTTCTATTTGGGTTAGCTAATTTTTGTTACTTTATTTTTTGACGCTTGTGTTTTCGTTTTTTATGGCGTGTTTGTTTACCCGTCGGACACTCAGTTTTTGTCGTCACCCTGCCTGATGCTGTGTCTGTCAATCAAAACTTTTATCGAGACTTATACGATATCGCGATCTAGGATCATGTAAATTTATTGTGATAAATCCTTGTGCGGTAGCTTGAGCCTTTAAAAGGAAGTTTTAGAATTTAATCACTTTTTAGCGATATGACTTATATTTATAAATTCTAGGATTAATTTTTGGACTAGATTCACAAACCGTAAGTCCTTTTTCATACTTTTACCTTGTTTTCTAGGGAAAAAATTATTTTGTTAAATTTTACAAAGCTTGTTGGCTTCACTCTTTCTTTGTTACTTTTGAACGAGCCTAGACACGACACAATATACTATATGACATACAATATATATATATATATATATATATATATATATATATATATATATATATATATATATATATATATGTGTGTGTGTGTGTGTGTGTGTGTGTGTGTCTTACCAAACAAACAAAAACACATTCTTATTTTAAATAAAGAAAGAAACAGTTATAGCTGATGATCAGTCAGTTACACTTATTTATAAACAAGCAAGCAAATACACCCTCAAAATCCAACACCACACATACAAAGAAAACAGATGGAAATGGGATATGTGAGGTCACACAAATAAAACAGGAATTTCAATAAAGTCAATGGATCATGATGTATGGGTCACTTCTTCTACACGGTCAGTAACCGATACTTTTGTAATAAGAGTGTAATGCTTATCAAAGTGCACCCTCTCCTTAAGTTTCATAATGCAACATGGCAAGCGAGTTCGGTGCTGATAGATTTGATACTAGTGTTTGCCTATTTATTGTTTTCACTGTCAAAGCTTGACATCGAATTATTCATTTGGAGCTGCTGTTCTGTCAGGATTTTTAATTTTGATCTTGATTTTGACTCTGGAATATAAAAGCAAACATATGTGAGTAGTGCAGTGGAATGCATTGTTTATGATTCAGATATTTTTAACACGGGATTGTTGCTGTGATCGTATGAGATTTGTTTTATCCATGTGACTTGCACTAGGGTTCTGATGCTATAGATTTGAACTACAGAATTTTGAGGAGAAGGATACCTGTATTCAGAATTAAACTTGCTGAGAACTTCGCGAGAGAAATCTGGTGTTATGAATAGCTGCGACCAAGAGTGTAAACATAGTGAGTTAAAGACAATGGGAACATTTTGTTTTTCAGCTTTCCATCCTATATATTTCGTTTACTGTATCACATAATGAAGTGGATTTTGAACTCGCGTAAACAGAGTTATAAATATACGATGGAAGTCAGACTAGTGCGACGAGACTTACAAAGACCTTTATCAGTGACAAACCGTCATTTACACATTCCTTGTTCTTTTCTGAGTTATCGACGTGACGATTATCTCTCTCTCTCTCTCTCTCTCTCTCTCTCTCTCTCTCTCTCTCTCTCTCTCTGCATTGATGGGAAATAATTGCTATAAATGCATGCATTTTGCCTAAAAGAGATTTTGGATAGGAAAAGTTAACAGCAAAGCAGAATAAAATTAGATTTCATTGAAGGTAATATTCTTACCTTATTAAATACATATAATAACACATTATGTTCAGCTGTTTTAAATTCAAAAAGCATCAAAATGGACACAGTTCTGTTCTATAATGCAGGTAAATGCCGAAATATAAGCAATATTCGACTATTTTTGATATATAATATTGCTTGATAGTTGATACCAAGTTATTAACAAGCAGTGCAACTTTGAAAATCCGATGATTTTTCAGTCTTTAACAAATTGGAATCAAATCTACGTATGACATGCATGATAACTTAAGATCACGTTCTGCTGTTCATTTCTCCCGCACTATCTCCATCTATATTTATGCATATGTTCTTTTCATTGAAATAGTTGTACAACAGAATTTATTTGCATTGCTATCAAATTAAATGGCACACCAATGGGTTTGTTTGTCTTATTTGACCTGTTCTTGTTACCGCTTAAATGTCCTTGGGAGTCATCAGGTGTAACACTCTGTAGTAAGACTGCCTCGCAATGATGTACATGATACATACAATTTAATTACCACTTAGATGAAATGGGACTCGTGACAATACTCGCCTTATAATATGTATCGTTTTATAAGGAAGGGTTTTATAGTCAGGAAGTGATGCAATCTGTATAGCTAACCACAATTTCACCAACGACCTGCCAAAACATTAATTTGACATAATATTTAAAAATTAAAGCAGCTAGTATATTTTCCCCCTGGCACATACTACATACAAGAAGATCCGTGGTTCCAACGGCTGGCTTACAATTTGTTGCGCATTATGGGTAGTTCGACAGGTTATCTGATCCCAAATGCCCCGAGGTTAATTTTAAATGGATCTTTATTGAGCTGGTTAAAGTAGGAAATCATCATTAAGGCGTATTCTTTGGAATCCTTAAAATGAAAACACTCCTATGTGAATGAGGAGTTGTGTGCACATGAACATTAAAATCAGTCAGTAATAGTTGGTGCTCATTACCTACAGCATAATTGTGTTTTATAGCACATATTGCTATATCCAAAGGACAGTTACCTGAAATTTCTCAGACAAACGATGTTGCAATAGCGTATATGATGTTTGATCCAACTTCGTATCAAATTTAAATAAATCGTTCAAAATGTGGTGCTCGTCTTAATAATGAAACGGACCAGTAACCAGTGTGCTTCAAATCATATTTTAGTCAAAGCTTGCGATTACCGGAATAGTCATGTTGGTCGTCTCTGTCAGAATATAACAGAGGTAGTAAATCTAGCAATCGACTTAAGCTCTATTCCGAGTGCCGTATCCAAGGATACTTAACTTGCCGTAGGATTCGAACCCGACCATTTTGTTGCTAGTTCGGCACTCTAGCCATTATCACCAATGCTTCTGTCGTCACTGAATGCCTTTTATGACATCCAAAAGTGCAGGAAGTACCATCGGGTCTGTTCTAAATTTTTAGAACCTGTACAGGAGATCGGTGCTTCGAATGACTACCTGCGCAAAATCGACGAACTTCATTTCATTTTTGGGGTCCACAAATTTTTTTTTTTTTTTTTTTTCTTACCCCGAGCCGATGTCAAAGTTTTCTTTCCGTTTCGCTGCTCATTCACCACAACCACAAACCGGCTTTAATGACTAAGCTTCGCAAACTTGGATATTGTTCAATAATTTACACTCATAATTTGTTTTTCCCTCAAGTAATAAGCATCTTTCTGCAACCTTACGATTATTTCTTTACGCTCACGTGATATTTCTTTTTCCGCTAGCCATAGTAGTAACCGGCGAGATGACCGGAAGTAAAGACGATTTCAAAGTCATACGGTGACTCAAATTCCCGATAAAAATCTATAATCTATTTCCAGTTTTATGGTACGTTGATATGATGTGTCAGAGCTATACGATAATCTATCTTCTGGTACTTGTATATGTTCCGTTATGACAAAGTTGAGCAAAATATTGAAGATTTCTGGCTACTTACTTCTACTATGACCTTTAATTAGATTGAGAAAGGATTGTGCGAAATAGGGTTGCAACCCGAAGAGTTCCAAACTATGAAATATATACATCTGTTAACTGTTAAGAGATTTATATATGACAAGACTATATTTATAATTTGGTTCTATTCAATGCAGAACCGTTCCTTAAAATACGTAACAGGCGGCAACGCTTGTTTACAACCATAGTTAGCAGATACTAGTCCACACTGGCCGTAATTGGTGGAGGTTGATATTTCAATGGATGTTTCGTAAAACTAGGATGCGTTGCTTAGCCTAGCATACATAGATATGAGTAGCGTGTAAAAGCACACCACAATATAGGACAGGAGAGAAGAGGATACTATAGGTTGCTGCATTTGTATGGGAAAATATAAACAGGTTTTTCTGAGCAATACTGCACGACATTAGGAGTGCTCTAGTACTCAGGATAAACGAGTTCATATTTTCCCATCTAAATGTAATAACCTTTTCATTTTATATTCAATTTCCTTTCTTACAAAGGCTGAATAATAAAAAAGAACATGGTACAAGAAGCAAAGTAATTGAATTTACGCTGGATTTCAAATAAATACACAACTGTAAGATCAACAAGACTCAGTAACAGCAATAATACGCACATGGCACCGCCCAAGGACCAATGAACTTGGTCGAGCGCTCAGTTATTTGTTTAAAAAATAAATCTCGTTTCGGTGTACATAAAATTGAAGGATAGCGCTATTTTGTGCGCACCGAAATTATGTTCCAGTTGGTCTAGATAATGAGGCGTTTTTGTTGTTATGTAGTTCCATCTAAATTCTGCTTTTCTACTTGTGGACTGGATTTATTAGCTAGGTCAATGCCGTACGATATATGTGTGATTGGACGAACTGGCCTTAATGCAGATGTACTTGTGTTTCTGTTCTGTCATTGATTGTTTGGAATTATAATGTGGGAAAATATAAATTCTCAAAAAGACCCAGGATTAAATATTTTTTGCTAGGGAATATCACATTCATTTCGTGAAGTGTAGATAAAGGAAAGTGTGATTTCTGTTGGAAAGGTAACCGAAATTACAGAACACTTTCGCTGTGCGGTTCAATTTTTGGAACCCATGTAATTCTGATTAGCAGAAATAACTAATAAAGTACACTTTGATGGAATTCAAGATGAAAATGGTAAGTATATTTATTGTCATTGTTATTACCAGCTAAAGATGACACATGTTTCTACTCTGCCATTTTCATGCTCTTTGTTGGGGGGTGGGGATGACCAGTTATTAACATGACCTGTATGACTTACATAGCTGCTATAAATCGAGACAATTGCAATCAGCTGCGGTGTAACAGCTCATTTCGCCAGCGTAAATAATACTTCTTCATCGTATTGGATTATTAACTTCGAGGCTCTTGGTTTTCTACCAAAAGCCGCCTTCTTTAGGTGCAGTTTTGTTTTCGAATTTCATATTTGGACTGACTTGTAAAACGGCACGTTTCTGATGTAGACGAAATAGCCCTTGGCCTTAAGATGATATTTGATAGGCCCTTGAGAGCACATGTCATAGTCTTAACCATTAGACTTACGAATAGTTAGACACATTTCTCCTAAGTCACTGTTTACATTATCAGAATGGTATTTTCAATATTGCTTGTATCACTTTCACTCGTTTGCGTGGTTGAAATGTTATTTTGGGACTCAGTGAACCGACCCACATCGTCAGCTTTATAATTTCTACTTTCAAATGGACCAAACAGCTTGTTTAGTTCATCCACAGACAAATCTAATAAATAAAACACTCTGGTACCTGCTATATGAGCATACATTGTTTGTTTACAATCAAAAGTAGTTCATGACATGCGATACTATTTTAAATACACATGTTGTGCAGTATGAATGAGTGCAAATATAAAAATATAATAATGAGTGTTATGTGGTATTTGTGAACATAGGGATCGTATGGGATTTGCTTTGTGAATCTTTTTAAGAGCATACAAAATAGAAATGACCATGATGGTGGCAACGTGAGCATTTGAATGATGATTACATTGTGAGTGGGAGTTTGAATATCAGGTGGTTTAGCAGGTCTTAAATTGTTCCTTTGGGAACTAATTAATTGAACGCTGCATAGCTTACATTTCGCCTTCTTTGTTTCTTTTACAAACTGCTGCAAATTAGCTGATTAAACAAACGAATATTTAGATACTAATTCTCTATCCAAATTCACCGCTCAGGTGGCCTAAGTGGTTAGAGCGTCCACCTCGTATGCGGGATGTTGAGGGTTCGAACCCAGGCCGAGTCATAACAAAGACTTAAAAAATGGTACTAGCAGCTGCCTCGCTTGGCGCTCAGCATTAAGAGGTTAATGTTAGGACTGGTCGGTCTGGTGTCAGGATAATGTGACTAGGTGAGACATGATGCTACATGTCCGCGGCATGATACCCCATTGCTAGACACCACTATAAACTGCCACACTACAGACATCGTTGCTTATTGCCGTAGGGTGGGGATTGGAGGATGGGTGGGATGGGATGTGTGGGTGGGGAACGCAAAATAGTGCAGACCAATAACTGTTTTAGAAAAGAGATACAAATGAGGCTATCTGATAATATTTTTTTTTCTTCTATTTTGTCAAAGATAAATAGTTTCTGTCGGAGAGATCCACCGGGATGTTGCTGACGCATGTATAATTACAGAAATTGTTTTTGAAATTACCTATTATTTACTCGCATACTTACTCTGGGAGAGTTTTGTTTTAGAGTTTTGAGACACCTTAAATAATGTAGATCATTAACTTCATTGAAATTAAAATAAGACAGATCATCTGCATCTAAGTCTGTTACAGTTATTTTCAATTGTTAGCGACCACACATTTGTCATCTTATGGGGTTCAACAAGGTTATGTCAGTAGGACATGCATAACAGAATGTGATTTTTGAGACACACGCATATGAGATAGTTAAAGATATTTTTATTTATTTTATTTGGGGGGGGGGGGGCACGCAGATATGATAGGAAAGCTATGAAAGCAGGATATGCATACCGACAAAAAAATAATTAAGGAGCAATAATGAACGAAACGAAAGTGAATTAATTACAACCGAAAAATGTACGTAAGGGAAAATAATTCAACTGTTAGAGTAAATGTTTTATAATGATACATTATAACTATTCACTATTCTGAACGGGTTGACTTTGAGAAGCTACACTAAACTCTGATTTGTATAACTTCTGTTTTCTCGCCAAGATTCTTCGGTCATATTGGAGGACTCCGAAAGGTAATATCTCAAGTAAAACATGCCTAATCACCGAAAACGAAACCGAACGGTCGAGATATGAACGAATATTCACCAAAAGTGAATAACAATGAAACACAACTAAAGAACTGCAACCGAAAATGAACGGAAAGGGAATGAATCCAAAAACATAGGAAAATTAAACAATATATATTCTACTAAAAATAGCACCTAAAGCGTAACCTAACCATATTTGGATAACACATATTGTGGCTTTCATGAGGTATTAGGAAACATAAAATTTGAGTAAACTATTAAAATAATTTAGTTCACGGTGATGTAAATTTCTTGTGTAGGAGATGAGTATTTAATGGGGAATGGGTTCATGACCACGAACTGTTATAGAAAGTTCCATCTTCATAGAATGCTCACATCTGTCACTAAATGAAATGAAAATTTGCACGTTTGATATTTCGAAAGGAAACCCAATTCCATAAACCACACCCAACATCTATGTCACGTGGAGTAAATTTATACAAAATGTGCTTTTCTATTGTATTCCCCATGCTAAAACTGCCGTGAGAATATTATCACAGCAAAGAAGCAAGGATGCACGGTTTACAAGCCTTGAACACTACGTGATGTTTTGAGTCCGTTAACAAGTTACAATGAGCAAGGCTTTAATAGAAGAATACATGCATCTTTAAGAAATTTTGCAAAATACAAGTAATTACGAAATTGGGAGATGGATATTTAATTGATATTACGAAAATGAATTCAATCGGATGTCGCGGTTTTGTGCTACTTGTCGATTATAGGATTTATGATGTTGACCATTTCGTGCCTGACTGTAGCACAACGAGGCAAGCTCGTGTTGCCCGTGTCCTTCAAGAGACTGCAAACTTCAGTATGTATATATATATATATATATATATATACTTTTGTTACTCATGTCCTTAGAGAGACTGTAAACTTAAGGATACATTTCACAGTTGGTCAAAAGTTAATGATGTCACTTCATACTACAGTATGCATAATCCAGTCATTAAAACAGCTAGACAAGCTTTGTTTCAAACATATTAATGTTCATATTGGAATCATTCCAAGCAAAATATGTACATACGTCGTCAATCACGCGAATGGCATATGCATTTAAATTGTACAGGTTGGACACCATTGACCTTTTTAGGACCTAAAATTTATTTTAGTCGAATTCGTTTCGGTGGTCTGTTTTATTTCTGCATCAAACAAGAGGAAGCAGGTATAATACGATGAATTTTAAAGTACTGGTATCATCAATTAGTTATACGAACACTGTTGTTATATCAAATTGCAATTAGCCGTATGAATATGGCTTCCAAAGTAACATGTTGTTTCCATGATCCCTATATCAGCGATAAATTCTCACTTATTAATCATAATTAAAATAAAAGATAACGAGAAAAATAGTAGCTATCACCGTTTTCTAAATGTTTCACACACACACACACACACACACACACACACACACACACACACACACACCATAAGGGATAACAATGCTTGCAAGTTTGTGTAGTGAGCGAGAAAAATAAAGAATTTGAGCTGAATGAAAAGCCCTGAACTTGAACCTACGCCAAGTAACCGAACGGAACACGTGCCGTCATAATGGTATGTTTACACCTTCAACGTGTTTGTTTTAATTTTTTATTTTTTTATAGCCTTACACATTACCAATTATCCAAATTTGCAATAGTCTGTCGGAACGAGAGACTCAGTACTGTTAAATTCCTTGGTTTGATGGCACACATATACTCAAATCTATTCGATGTTTTGCTTTTTTTTGCATTTTTAACCTATAACACCATTCCAATACAGATTATTTTAAAATATTATAATATCTGAAGGTCTCTGTGTCTGTCTCTTTCTCTCTTATTGTGTTAGTCGGTCATTCAACATGTTACTATACTTCAGTTATTCCAGATCACTGTGTGTGTGTCTCTTTCGCCCTGGATCTGCGATGGCAAAACCGAGACCAATCGACCAACAGAGAAACGGACGGGTGAACAATAAAACCAATGTTATGGTCATACCCCCGCGCCTCTTTGATGGTTTCCAATAACACATACATACATTCAACCATATTCACCTGCATACATACATACATACATACATACATACATACATACATACACCATTAAAGCATATTCACATGCATACATACATACATACATACATACATACATACATACAAACATACAAACATACATGGATGTAGTTCTTTCTTGTCTACATGTAAATGCATACGTTGCTGGTGGGGTTCAAATAGTGTACCTAAATTTCAACTCATAGGCCTAGTTGACAGTAACAATCTGTTTGAATCTCATGAACATTAGGAATGGAGAGCCCCACCAAATACGCACGACCATACATAATACCCTGAATTTCATCTCAAAGTCAAGGAATCTAGAGTTGATTGGCAACACAGATGGATGGCCTACCAATTCGTAATGATCTCTAGAACAAATCCTGACCAAAGTCCTGACCTTCACATGTCTCCTTAGTCATTAAGATAAAATTATTAGACTTGCTAAATACATTTATTTACCAATGGAATTAAGATAGCATGATATCTTGATGTCTTAAATGATAGTTTGTTCCTTGATAATCAATTCTTTCTTGCAAATACATCCGTTTGTCATTGGCTTGATATTAACACAATAAACAATAATGCTATTTAAGATGATAAACATTAATGCTATTGATAAACAATAGACATTAATGCTATTTAAAATTATAAACATTGATGCTATTTTAACACAATAAACATTAATGCTATTTAAAATTATAAACATTAATGCAATTTTAGCAGTATAAAAATTAATGCAATTTTGACACTATAAACATTAATGCAATTTTAGCAGTATAAAAATTAATGCTATTTTAACACAATAAAAATTAATGCAATTTTAACACTAACATTAATGTTATTATAGATTATAAAGATTAATGCTATTCTAGCATTTTAAAAATCAATGCATTTTTAACACAATAAACATTAATTTTATTTGAGGTTATAAACATTAATGCTATTTTAACACAATAAACAATAATGCTATTTGAACACAATAAACATTAATGCTATTTGAACACCATTTATTGCCAAATAAACTACTCTAGTACTTCAGTGCGGTGATTTTCCAGAAGTTTTTTTTTTTATGGTTGACGGTAAATTAACTCATAAAAGTTATTTGCGCTTTGGCAACTGGAGTAAAGTGTTTTTCCCAGGGGCACACCATAGCAGCCGACTTGGCTTGCTCTAATGAAAAGTCTGATCCGCAACCTCCTGGTCGTCAGAACGGCAAGCACACTAATAAGCCACAGCGACTATTTGCATATGAATCTTTTTCATGATCACAGGTCTTGGTGTCACATTTTACTTTGTTATTCTAGTATTTATAAACAATCAATGTCAAGTGATCTAGAACATTGCACAAGATATTACTCACAAATTAAAACAGCGGTCTACGCACATAGTCTGCCAGATTCAAAGAAAGAGTAATAATAATAATAATAATAATAATAATAATAATAATTACTTATCGGGGACAAGGCGCTTCTGCAAATGGGATATAGAACGTCTATCATGACCTACGCTAAAGCAGCTATCTGTTTAAAGAGCAGTGGGTTTCATATAAGCCTCTTTTATATAAGGCCTAATGGGAAACCCAATTCCTTTTGCTTTCTAGTCGATGTCGAAGATCTCCGAACTAATATTTGACTCAGAATGTGTCTACAAGGGAAAAGGGGTGGTGTGGGTGATGTTGTGAATAATTCGTTTGGCGTAAAAACGGTAATTTACCTCCTACACCACCCCACGCAAATCTCTCTTTTCCACAAGCGAACGTACATCATTACTATCAAATAAATAAACAAAGAAACATCCTTCTAAACAAACATCCTTATTAAACAAGAAATAAGCAAACCTTTCTCTACGGGGAAACATAGAAGAGGTTTGGAGACTATTTCGTTTGATAAGGCACATCAGACATACATGCACGCATACATACATACACACATAGATACATACATGCAAACACAGACGGACGTACATACATACACATATACACTAGCATAGATGAAAATGTGCATAGATACAATCACATTAGCTATTGATGGGAAATGAGTCAAGGATGAAACTTGAATGAAAAAGAAAGCATTACACACACATTAAGTAAAAATATAAATACCAATATGTAAAATAAAATTAAAAATTTTCTTAACAAATTTAAAATATTAAAAACTGAAGTACAATTAAAAAATGAAATTGTCAAAGTACAATTGTTTAAAATTGTTAATAGAGAATGATCTATTTTAAAAGTTTAGTTTTTAACATTAAAGAAAGGAGATGTACAGATTTACTTTGTTGTAAAAACTGAACATTGTAAATATAATCATAATTGTGAAAATGACTTTTAAAGTTAAAAAATTTAAAACAAAACTTTAAACCTCTCCTCCCAGTCTGCGTACATGAAATGGTACCTATCATGGTATATATGTATGTACGTCTGTGTCAATAACCATAATACTAATAAGAAGAAGAATGATACTGCTGCTGCTGTTACTACAACAACAAAATATTACTACTACTACTACTACTACTACTACTACTACTTATTATTATTATTATTATTATTATTATTATTCGTCGACATCTTCTTCTTCTTCTTCTTCTTCTTCTTCTTATTATTATTATTATTATTATTGTTAATATTATTATTATTATTATTATCATTATTATTATTATTATTATTATTATTATTATTATTATTATTAACAGCCAGAACAAAAACAACAGTTATATAATGACGTGCTCTAACAACTCATTTACGGTGGTCTCTGTATTGTATGAAAAAGGGAGAGCTTTTTCTCTATGCGTTTTAATTACTTAGGTTTCGCTCTACAGTTTCACACTTTGAGCTGAGTTTTTATTTTTGAAAAAACATAAATTGGCAGAAGTTTCTTATTGATTCTCCCGGTAATTTAAATAAAACGTATTCTATTTGTCAAGTATTGTTAAAATAAGCCTTTACGTTCCTTCATGTTGCTGTATAATTGATGGGCATAATTTGGGTTCTACAGTATTAGGCTATGCCAAAAGACACATGGCTCCGTTTGGTCATTTCACTTCCAAGACCTCAGACGGAAATTGGACAGAAAAAAAGATAACATTTTCTAGTCTGTATATTTTCTAACTCATTTTATTGATCTTCTGATGGTAGTGTTGCCCCTGCTGGTAAACATTTTCCTCATGATAATGATTGCTAAAGGTAGTGTACTTTGATCTAGTCCATGTTCAATTACCCAGCCATATACCAACCCCTCTTTCAGAGACACTTAATAACTGTAGAGAAAAAACTTAGAGGTAGCACATGTTACACCAACTATCTTGGTATAAGAGAATTGTTGAAATTCAATTCGAACAGTAGAATAGAACAGTACAAGGATGCTACTCGTGTGACCCCAGTTTGGACTGGAATAATGTACATACGCATTCCGTGACATCTCTTCTATTACACTAGATTTTCAGCACACAAATAAAGTTAATTTAGAAGTCTTTTGTCATACATTAAATCCTTTTCTCCTGAGAAAGTAAACATAACTACATGCAAAGTCAAACTATAATTTTCAGCCTTATGCATCTCAATAATGAAATAATATTTTAAATTAGGAACAGTCAAATTGAGCAGGTATCACACGCAATATTATTCACTAAAATTAATTATTAAAACTTCGGTTTGTTCTGATCAGTTTAATTGCTCTAATTTTGATTCTAGGTCACTATCGCATTAACTAACTGTTATGTATAGGTAATTTAATGACTTGTTTGTTAGTTTTAAAAAGTTTTGTTTTATTTTATTTTATTCCATTACATGTTATTGTAATGATAATTTTGTCTACTGGATTTGATTTTTTTTAGAAATTCAATTCAGTTCTGTTTGACCTGATAAGCAGCTAGTAGTTTGAAACATTGTATCTAGTTGCTGACCTCGATTCAGAAATCAGAGTTCTGGTAAACAATTTTTTAAAAAATTTCATTCCCAGAGTAAGAACCATTGATTTTAGCTAAGGCCGTACTAGCGTACGTGATAATAGGCATGTAATGTTTCTACGTTGCTCTGGAAAAATGAAATTTTGACCCCCATCCGGGAATCTGTTTTACGTTTTAGATACGCTTATAACTCATCTTATGATCAGAATAATTTCAGTTGTGCTTTAACCCTTTGAAGCTCAAAGGCGTTTTGTTGTGACCAGTTTGAGTTGAATTTTTATAGTTTTGAATTAGAAATTCATTTCTCTGGAAATATATATAACTGCTGCTTACAGAATTCTTGGACAAAGAGATTTATTGAAAATTATTCGGAATTTCAAACTGGAATATTATTCTTTGTGATTCAACAAGGAACTTGTTGACACGGCAACACTTTGAAGGTTATTAAAGACGTCATCGTCTTCCATCTTGGAAATTCATCCGGATTCGGACTGTGATTCACTTAGGACTTTTTATTGATAGGACTTATATTTTTTTAATTCTTGGATTAATTTTGGATTTGATTCGTGAACCGTAAGTCCTTTTTTTCATTTTAACCTTGTTTTTCTAGGGAAATAAATTATTTTGTTAAATTTTACAAAGTTTGTTGTCTTCACTCTTTTCTTGTTACTTTTGTACGAGCCTAGACACGTAACATAACATATATGCACATTTAGGTGGTATAGTGTTTGAACAGATCGATTTCTATACAAGTCTCTCTAGATGTCAGACAGATAGAAATCTGTTAGGATTGAATTTTTCAGTAAATTGTATTACGATCAAATATTTTATTCTTCTAATATTTGATTTCTGTATGTATTATTTTAATAAAGATTGTGTTTTTTCTATGTGGAAGTTGTAAAATCCCCCGCACTGCATAATGCATTTCGTCTTATATTGTAAGTCAGCAAATTTAGACTCAGTAGCAAGGTATAGAAGAAACTGAATTCTTTTCTCTTGAGTATTATATCAGTAAGATTCACGCGTTTCTTGGTAAAACCTGATACGGCAGATTTTTGTCTGATGAAATACGCAGACTTAGAGTATGTCTGTAAAGGAGGTAGGAATCTCTCTGAGTTTTCTGGTAGAGAGCTGAAAAGCGCACATTCAACAAAACGTTGGTCCTTAATTGGTCTCGAGAATGCATCCAAAAGTCGTGTATAAGCGAGAAGCCGCAGTGCGCAAATTAGTTCGTTGTCACAACTCAGAAGTTTATCTCTTTTACAGGTAATCAACTGCCTGTGTTGTACAATTTTTTTATATAGTATAGGGATTTTAATGTTTAAGATCTTATTGTAAGAATTCAGTCTAAAATCGACATGCTTGCAACATTTTTGTATATTCCTTTCCATATACTATATTATAATGTATTGGAGAGTTTAGTTGTTTAAAGAATGTTTGTTTACTTGCATTTATACTATTGATTATTGTAAAAGACGAGATCAACACCAACTTCATATTCAGTAATAATTGATTTAGATATAAAATATTTTTTAAATAATAGAGTTTAATATTTTTGTATTTTAGATCAAATGCGGTAAAATACTTTTCTACAAATGATTGTTGAATTAGTTTCAAAGATTGAATTTTTGCACACCTTTGGCTATCGTGAATTTATTCGATATTGAATTATTTGTATTATATTCTAAAACAGAAATTACAGAATTATATGAAGTTGATTAGCTTGAAGGAATATTGTAATTTTATATGTATTTCTTGTATCTAAAATATAAAGTTTACGTAGATGTATTTCTATAACTACAATGTAATATTTCAAGTGTTTTAATAAAGTTAGTTCTTTGCCAGTACTCATAAGTTTATCTCTCTTACAGCGAACCTTTCCTAAGATGTAGACGTATCTACATCGTTATGAGTGACACCTCCTTTAAGAGAGCTTGAACTCTTCTTTTTTTCGCTCTCTCTAACCATGGGTAAAGTTGTTTCAAAAGTTACGAGCAAAAACACCTCATAATAGATCCACCATATTATCCAATGATTGTTGTCTACGCAACTTTGGTTCTGGTGCACGTCTACTAGTTTTACTCAGAGACATATCTTTGAACCACTTCTTCTGTATAAAACTTGTCAAAGAGAATGCCAAATGTTCGTAATACATGTACCTAGCGAGATTTATGATGCTTGTCACTGGGCTGATCCCTACTACCATCTTCAGTGTGTAGTCATGTTAGTTCCTTAAAACTTTATTTTCTAGTTTTCTTTTCTTTATCTGGTACTGTCCTTTAAATGTGATCTTGTGATTAGACTCTTTTCGACGTTGGCAGTAATGTTCTTGTACGCCTATTGAACTTTCGTTGTGAAGGTGATGAAAGAAATGTTTTCGTTCATATGGTCCAGAAGTCGCGTAGGATGAGGTAGGGAACAGACCTAGAGTGTAAATGATTTCCTTATTAGCCTGTACACTGCTATCACCGTGTTCTTCACTCTTTCATTTCATTGAATGTGTTCTGGTAAGCTAGTTCTGTGTTTGAAATCTTAAGTGCCCGGAAAATCTTTTCCTGAGAACGATGGTCAATTGTCAGGTTGAAGTACATCGGATATTCAATATCTGGGCTATCGCGTTCAAAATCACATTTTTGGCTGTCTTGTTGTAAGGCCTATTACTTTCTGAAAAGTTTGAATGAGAGTACACTATGACCATATACTTTGCTGCCAAAAACACATAGGTATACATGCCGTCAAAAACACATAGGTATACACCTAATTTATCCCATAACATGGAAGGCACACTTTGACTTATGAGTGGTTATTCTGCTGCTGAGAAATATATATATATATATATATATATATATATATATATATATATATATATATATATATATATATATATATATATATATATATATATTGCATGTTTCACAATTTGCAGTATAATTGGTGATTTATGATTTAATATTCAGTCAACAGGTGTCTTCTCAGGCCATTCGTAGACAGCCGTGCAATTCCATATGACTGGGTTGTGGTCTTTCCATTACTGTACCTTCCAGTGTTGCTGGCATACTACATGGGCACCTATGAAAAAAAAAAAAAGAAATGTTGTCAATTCATTTGTCTCCGGAAGGAAAGGAAGGTAGTAATGTATTCCTTTGGGGTGCATTTTTATCTTCTAGACACTTTTGAATACCCGTTTTGAACTGTTTTGACATAAACTCTGCTTCAGTCTCTCTTAGTCTCTGCAGTGCATTCCATAGAAAATGACATCTAATTAACCATGTTCTCAATTTCCAATCTCAAACACTCGATTGATGTGCTAGACATTTTTAACGACGGAAAATGATGTACAACGCAATGGATCCTCCATTTACATCTATACACTTTGCTTGTAGACTGCACTGAAGGCATATTTCGGGAACTTTAAGAACATTTTGTGCAGCCAATTTTGTGTGCTAACCAAACGTTTAGTGCATATAATATCAAGTGGTTTGTGCTCACTTTATACGACTACTCATTTTCCGCAGAAGTAATTCTCAAACATTCCAGACACTATTGTTAGTAGCACTTTCTCCCTTTGCGCATATTTGATTTCAGGTCCAGCGAGTGCATGTGAGGCATAAAAACTGTGTTGCCCCATCTTGTAGGAAGCATGTACCTAGCCATGTATAGATGCATCAAACTGAATAATATTTTCTTTCTCAAGGTCAAGGTACCGTAGCACAGGTTCTGATGGCGACATCGCTCTAATTATCTGTAGGCATTTTGTCATTATTTTGATCCAACTATAACCCTGTATGGCTTTGTCACTTCTGGAAGCTGTAGAGCAAACTTCTGAATGTAGTTCACCATTATTGAAAGTCGTTGGGCTTTTGTATCTATTAGAGTAGACATATTTCTGATTAAATCGACCTTAGCTCTGTTAACCTTCATCTTTAGTGCAGATATCACTGCAGATGTCACATGTTTCGTGAAGGTGATGTATTTCTGCCTCAATTTTACCTTTGGTCAATTTCAAGATCACAATCTTCTCTTAGCTTTCCGTAATTCTTTATGCATCTGAATCGTCCTCTCCTCTTTCCCAAACCAGAATATCATCATGAATAACTTTCACACTTAGATTGCTCCAGAAGCTTAATCAATTATCCTCTAAAATTCGATTAACTCCGGTACTGTATCGACTAGCTTTCATTTTGTCGTCCCTGGCATTCGAACTTTGGCTTCTTCACTATATTCCTCATCTAACTTAACATACCCAAACCAATGATTTACATCACCTACAGAATCTTATATTGTTTGAATTAGATCAAGGTTTCCTTTCAGGGCTTGATATAAAAATTGCGGGTTAATGCAATGCCTTATTTTCTTGTTGCTTTTCATAACATTTAATATGCTTAAAATTAAATCTGTTTCGCTCCTGTTGAATTACGTCCCCAAAAATTTGGGAATTCTGATCTATACGTTTTATCACCGCTCTTTACTTAAATTTCTTTTCCGAGCTTACCTCCTTGGAGTTTTCTGATTACGCTTTGCTGCAAAATGCTTTTTTATTTATTTTTTTTTTAACGCAAAGTTTGCAAAGTTTTCCCAGCAGACGGGCAGACCTCCATCTTCCCTTCATATTTTCCACACAATAGTAATATTGTTTCTGTAGTTGAGCTTGCTTTTTTGTTTTTCGCTTTTCCTTGGAGTCAGAATGACACCTCTGTCGGATTTATAGCTTCCATTTGGCCTTGTCTTCTGTATCGTATGCTTGACACATTTCTATGCATGTTAGTGCTTGTATTGCAACAGGTCTTTATCCTGGTGACGTGTATATTTTACCAATAACCACTGTACCCCTCTTCAATCAGTCCTCTAACTCGCCATAGTTATATGCTTTCGCATGTGACTTTACGCTCAGACTTACCCATTAATCCTCTCTTCAGCTTTCTTATTTCTTTTAGGGAAATTATACCTCTCATGATTTTTTTTTTTTGTTCTAATACTGTGCTGCACGTATGTCTTCTACTTTGCCGTGTTTCTCTTTATCTTCAGCATTACCAAATACGAATGAATGCAAATGGTTCTATCGCATCAGGTCCTAAATCCATAAGAAGCGTGGAAATTCTCGGGTTTCACACTTTCTCTTCTAGTCACGCAGGTATTTCGCAGTTTGACCAAACTCTCTCGAATAGTTTTTGGCGGAAAAGGATTTCGACGATGAAGGAGCAGTTGTATTTTTAGTGCATGTATTCAATTTAAAATTGCTTTGTCCTATCAGTTGGTATAGTACAGAAGGTTGATATTCCATAGTGGCGAGCTTCTTGAGCATGCGTTATGAGTGCCAGATCTGTTAAAAGGACTACAGTGTCAATGTCTTCGTAAGTATGTCTTCCTAGTACATATCTTGCAGAACCATAATAGCTCGACGCCTGATTTATCTTCGTCACCAATGTATCAAAAGTAATACACTATAACATGTCCTGAATGACATTGTCGTTATACTGCTAACCTTGCTGTAAGAACTGGTCTTATATATCTAATGATGTCATGAAGAAATTCCACAACAGTTGGTTTAGAGTCACCGTATGTTAATCATGGGTTCTAGTTGCATTGTACACAAATCTATTCATATCTTTTATGCTGTGGAAATATTTAAATTACACTAACTTATAATGGAGTTTCTAAACTGTTTTGAGAATACCATTATCTAATCAAAGGTAAATATTCTCCATGTCAGATTTTGTTTTGGTCTATACATTTCTGAAAGTTTTAAGTCATGGCTTAGCTGTTTTCTGGTATCCTAAGTGGCCCATGACTTAGCAATCACTTCGGTAACTTCTCTACCGTAGTAAATATTAACCTGGAAACGTTTAGCTAATGGTTTCAAATTATCTGTCAGTAAATTGACTGTAGCTGCTTCGTTTCCATTTCAGTAACAGAATTGGAAGAAATCGTGAAAGGACCATTCTCTCGAATTAATTCCCATGATATTTTCATGGCCATCTGCATCACTTCATGTTTTCCACCCACATTAATGTTAGTGGAACATGAATTAGTTACTTCATTGACTCTTTCCTCATTACCACCATCATTAGACTGAAAACCTTCATTGTGACCATATTCTTTGTGTTGTTTACTTTCATTGCTTTTTAGCATGCTTTCAAGTGGCATTGTAGTAGATTTCCATTTTCTCTAAATGTTTTCTCTTAGCCTCATCCATGCTGTAAATAATAAATAATAATCTCTCACAACACTATTTTTAAATAATGTATAAGAACACGTAAATCATTCTGCAATTACTACTTTCATCTTTTATTTCTATTAAATAACTGTAGCAATCATCTTGTGCAAAGTTATCATCTGTCTTTAAAAATCTTAATGTGCTATATTTTGTCTTAGGTTCTAGGTGTGTGTGATGCTTGTGGTCCCATCCATGCAAAACATTGTGTTCTGCAGTAAGATACATGTTTACTTCTTTCGAAAGCATGTTTTGTACGTTACACTTGTAATGTTGTAATCCATTTCTCTAAACAACAATGTCAGTTGTTTCTAACTCATTTGTGCAACACAAGCTTGTTCTTTACAGACTTTTTCTCATAAAGGTGAAGACTGAATATAATGATTTAAGTGAGAGATATAATATTTTAATATTATAAAGTAAAGTTTCCATAACTTGGTTCATATTTCGTTTTTACTGTAAAAATAAAGTCCAGCTGCAAACATTTGCCCTTGTCAATAGAAACCTGCATGTGTAATACAAATCAACGGGTACGATGTTAAATCCACATTTATGCAACAACTGATTTGTGTAGTATATTGATCTCTTTTGATACCTAAGAAGGATGTTTTCATTCACGTCGGCGAATGGTTTCAATTACCTCCAGGCCTATTGACTCTTCCTTCTAAAAGATTATAGTGATAGTATTTGCATAGAATTAATAAATCGTCACTATTGTCTCATTTCTAAAGACATTATATTAAAGAAAATGATTGTTCGTATTAAAATATGTATGCATTGCTTACGAATGTGAAAAATTGCTTATTAATTGTATCCACATGATATAGTAAATTGTTGCAAAACCCATCATGCGAAGGAGCATTTATCAATAAATTCAAGATGACTGTTTAGAAATGTCAAAGATAAATACCTTATCATTATTACCCTATTATAATTTTAATTTCATTATTTTTATTTTTATTTATTTTTTATTAGTGGCTCCAACCAAATCCTCTTCGTCGGGAGCTGCGGATAGACTGGCATTTTGTGGGGATGGCCATTTCTTCCTTGGTGGATAGAGGAGGGAACTCTTCCTTTATTCCTTTGCTGGTAGGGGAGGTAATTTCAATGTCAATAATTCTTAAGACGTATGGGGAGGTAACACCTGCTTCCTTTAATTTAGGAAAGGAATAAACTAGGAACTATTTTTACATTTAAAAATAAGCAAAACCTTACAACAAAAATTATTTTCTTGCTTTTCTCCAACCCCTACACTCGTAAATAAAAATAAAATAAAAAAACGGGCCTTTACTTATTTATTATCTGATATTGAAATTTAAGTCTAATAAATCTAATATATATATATATATATATATATATATATATATATATATATATATATATATATATATATATTGTTACGTATATGTAATAAAATTGTTTGTGTGTTAGTTTTGATATTCTTTTTATTTTATTTTTGTTTCATTAGATTTTATTGTAACGATTATTGAAAGGATTCGAAATTCTTTTTCAGTAATTCGATATTTTCTTTTAGTAAATGTTGTTTATTTAAGACGTAAAACGTGTTACATGAGAATTATTTTTAATTAACCTAGTTCGTCTTGGGTTGGCAAGAACGTAAACAGGCAGTTAAAATGATTGGTCAGTATCAGGGCCATACTTTCCTTGCGTGATCACCATGTGTAAACAACGTTTCTTTATTATTGGTTCTTAAGTGGGGCTACACTGGTGCACGTGATAGATTTCTTGTAGTAAGAGACCACGTGACCCATCTCGCGAGACTTGAAATGATATTTTTGGGGTTTAAATACGCATTCTTAATATTCTTCTGTCAGAGTCGTTTTAACATCTTGAAGAAACAAGGTGTTTTTTTTTTATTTGTTGCCAGATTGTTTGATTTTCATCTCTTTTTTGGATTCAATAATTTACTCTCCTGGAAACTCAACAAGTTGACTTTCTTATAAAATATTCTGAAAGATATTCATGGAAATTTATTCTGGAATTATTCGGAAACAAAGACTGTGATTCAATTGAGGAATTGTTGATATTCGTACATGAACCACATCTGACGTCATCGCCTTCCATATTTGTATGTCGTCGAGATTCGAACCTGGATTCTAATAGAACTATTTAGTGATAGGACTTGTATTTTTCATTCTTAGTATTAAATTTTGGATCATATTCACAAACCGTAAGTCCTATTTACCAATTTTTACATTGTTTTCTAGGGAAATAAATTATTTTCTAAAAATATACAAAGCTTGTTGACTTCACTCTTTTCTTCTGTTACATTTGTACCAGCCTACACGTAACAGGAAAAATTGAATCGCTCTTCCTTGGGAGAAAAGAATGTTGCTTAAATATTTCAGAAAATTGTTTTTTGAAATTTAAATTCCCCTAGTTTCTAAATCCCAAGTACTATTTTACATTTTGTGTGAAATCTTAAGTGAAAACAACAGGCTTTCATTTACAATGTCATCAAAAGTGGAAATATTTCTTTCTAATCCAACTCAGGAGCAGTTGGATAGTCTGAAAAAAGATGAGTTGCTTGAACTTGCCAGAAAGTATGATCTTTCTGAGGCAAAATCTTCCTTAGCGAAACAAGAAATTAAAAATATTTTGATCCAACATTTGGTGGGGAAAAATATTCTTGATAAAAGTGTTTTGGCATGAGTCAGTAAGTTTATGACAGACACTGACATTAAAGTAATGGAAATAAAAATGAAATGCAAAATGGAAGTAGAGTTAAGGAAGCTCGAGCTTCAGAAAGAGAAAGAACAAATGCAGTTGCAATTTGAAGAGAAGCAATTGCAATTGCAATTTGAAGAAAAGGAAAAAGAGGAGAAAGAGAGACAGGAGAGGGAGAAAGATAAACAATTACAATTTGACAAAGAGGAGAGAGAGAGACAGATGCAATTACAAAGAGAGAAGGATGAAAGGGAATTTCAACTTAGAATGAAAGAATTTGAGCTGGCAAGTGGCAGGCACGATTCCACTTCACATACAGATTCAAGTTTTGACATTACAAAAAATATCAGGTTAGTTCCCCCTTTTAGTGAAAAGGAAGTAGACAAATATTTTATCTATTTTGAAAAAGTTGCTGAAAATTTGAAATGGCCAAGGGAGCATTGGACTCAGTTATTGCAATGTGTACTTTTCGGCAAAGCCCGAAATATCTATGCATCCCTGTCAGTACAACAGAGTTTGAATTATGATTTGGTTAAGGAGTGCATCTTAAGGGGTTATGCCTTAGTCCCTGAGGCTTATCGGCAAAAATTCAGGAACTATAAAAAGGAAGCTGGACAGACTTATGTCGAATTTGCTAGAGAAAAAGAACAGTTATTTAAGAGATGGTGCTTAGCCAAGAAGAGTTGAACATGATTATGAAAGTCTTGAACAACTTGTGTTACTTGAAGAGTTCAAAAACTGCGTTCCTAATGATATTAAGAATCATCTTGAAGAGCATAAGATTGAAACCTTGGAAAATGCTGCTCTTGCTGCCGATGAGTACTCCTTAACTCATAAAGTTCCTGTTGTAGGCAAATCATTCACTCAGCAGTCTACTGGTAGAAAGGTATTTCAGCCTAATACGACTCCTCCTAAAATTCAATCTGGCACAACTTTTAAAAATCAAGCTTCTGACAAACTTGATTCAAAATCCTTGTCTCTGCCTACGCGTACCTATTGCAAGAAAAAAGGACACGTCATTTCTGATTGCTTTAAATTGAAATATAGGCATCAGAATCAAGATAGACCTATCCCAAATGCTCTTATTTCTAAGAGGTCAAGGTCACGGTCATGTATTGAAAGCAATACATTTGTTGGGTCTAATAAACCCCAGTCTGATTTTATTATGGAGAATTATGAACCATTCACGTCGAAGGGTTCTATATCACTCTTGGGTGATTCGGCCAATCCTATCCCTATTAAAATTTTAAGGGATACAGGAGCTTCTCAGAGTCTTTAAGTGTCAGGTATTTTGCCTTTTCTGAGAAGTCCTCTGAGTGTTCTCATTCAGGGAGTAGAGTGCGGCTTTGTTAATGTTCTTCTCCATTCTGTAAATTTGTCATCAGACTTAGTTTCAGGACCTGTGACAGTCGGTATAGTGTATAACTTACCCGTTGAGGGCATTCATTTGTTGCTAGGCAACGACCTAGCTGGAGACAAGGTTGTGGTTAATCCACTTGTAACTGACAAGCCTTCTTTGGATCAGAAACTTCATCCTATTGAAAACGAATACCCTGAGCTATACCCAGCTTGTGCAGTTACTAGAGCTATGTCAAAGAAAGCTCTTAAGAATGATTTTGATAAGGAAGACATTCCTTTAGCTGACACATGTATTGGTCAGGCTTTTGATGAGGTCACTTTCACTTCTAATTTGGATCAATCAGGTGGTATTGATCACAGTGATCCTCTTTTAAATACTCATTCTCTTTTATCTAATCAGGGTGATAAACGATCCTGAGATCTCCTGTTTGTTTCAGAGAGCCATTAGTGAAACTGAAGCAACTGAAGTACCTGTCTGTTATTTCATTAAAAATGGAATTCTTATGAGAAAATGGAGACCTCCCGAGGTACCTGCTAATGACGAGTGGTCAGAGAACTATCAGATTGTAGTTCCAAAATCTTACAGACAGGAAATACTTAGTTTGGCCCATGAAACTCCTCTGGCTGGTCATTTAGGGATAAGTAAAATTTATAACAAGATCTTGACACACTTTTATTGGCCAAAAATCAAAAGTGATGTTTGTAAATTTTGTAGATCTTGTCATACTTGTCAAATGGTAGGAAAACCCAATCAGAAGATACCTAAGGCTCACCTGCAACCAATTCCTGCATTTGACGAACCATTTAGCAGAATTATGGTAGATTGTGTTGGTCCCTTACCTAAGACCAAGTCAGGCAACCAATATTCGTTGACCATTATGTATGCGTCAACAAGATTCCCAGAGGCAATTCCTTTGAGGAATATTAAAACCAAAACTATAGTAAAAGCTTTAATAAACTTTTTACTCAGTTTGGCCTTCCCAAATCTGTCCAATCTTATCAAGGGTCAAATTTCATGTCTGGAATTTTCCAGCAAGCTATGCACGAATTGGGCATTAAACAATGTAAATCCTCTGCCTATCATCCTGAGAGCCAAGGGGCCTTAGAAATTTTTCATCCGACTTTAAAGAACATGATTCGATCATATTACTTTGATACTAGCAAAGACTGGGATGAAGGCATTCATTTACTTTTGTTTGCTGTTAGGGATTCCGTTCAAGAATCTTTAGGATTCAGTCCCTTTGAACTAATTTTCGGACATACTGTGCGTGGACCTTTGAATTTGTTGAAAGAGAAACTTCTTTCAAATGAAGATACTGAGCTCAATCTTCTTGACTATGTTTCTGGTTTTAAGTACAAATTGTCAAAGGCTTGTGAGGTCGCAAGAGCAAATCTGCACTCTACTCAATCCAGAATGAAATTAAGATATGATAAAATCTCAAGGGATAGGAGTTTTCAGCCTGGGGATAGGGTTCTAGCTCTCTTGCCCATTCCAAAAAATCCCCTTTCAGGCTAAGTATTACGGTCCATACGCGGTTGAAAAGAAAGTAAATGATTTAAATTACATCATAAATTCTCCTGGTAGGCGAAAACAAAAACAACTTTGCCACATTAACATGTTAAAGAGTATATTGAAAGAGATAGCCAAGTAAATCATACAATTAACTTGGTTGTACCTGTCCCGCCGACTGAGGATTTAAGTGAAGAAATTCAATTGGACACCGTTGAACTTGGAGCAACAAATCTTCGGATTTCGGAAATTCTTTGAAAGACTCACTGATGCTAATTTGACAATCAATTTATCTAAAAGTGAGTTCTGCCGTGCTTGTGTAACTTTCCTAGGACTTATTGTGGGACATGGTCAAGTTAAACCTAAAGATGCTAAGGTCAAGGCTATCTCTGATTTTCCTGTGCCTGTCAGTAAAAAGCAATTAATGCGATTTTTGGGTATGGCCGGATACTATCGAAAGTTTTGTTCCAATTTTTCCAATATTGCTGAACCTCTAACAAATTTGTTAAGCAAGAGAAACAAGTTTCTCTGGACCGCAAAAAAATGTCAGGAAGCTTTCGATAGGTTAAAAGCCATACTCAAAAGTGCGTCGGTTCTAACAGCTCCAAATTTCAATCAGTCTTTTAAATTGTCTGTGGATGCAAGTGATGTTGGGGTTGGAGCAGGATTGATTCAAGAAGACAGCAATGGTATTGATCACCCAGTGTGCTATTTCTCTAAGAAATTAAATAAGCACCAAAGAAATTACTCAACAATCGAGAAGGAATGTTTGGCTTTAATTTTGGCATTACAACATTTTGATGTTTACATTAGCTCGGCTCCTTCTCCGGTTGTTGTGTATAGTGATCACAAACCCTTACTTTCATCGACAAGATGAAAAATAAAAATCAAAGATTATTAAGGTGGAGTTTGTTTTTGCAAGAATATAATCTGAACATCAGGCACATCAATGGAAAAGAGAATTTGATTGCAGATGCACTTTCCCGTGTCTAGAAATAATATTTCATATACACTTTATATAATTTATAAGAATTTTCATGTAATTTTGTTTACCTCATGTATAATTTACATATGGTAAAAAAAGAAAGCTTTATTATATAAATCTTTCTTTTTTCTTTATGGGGGGAAGTGTTACGTATATGTAATTAAATTGCTTGTGTGTTAGTTTTAAAATTCTTTTCATTTTATTTTTGTTTCATTACATTTTATTGTAATGATTATTGAAAGGATTCAAAATTCTTTTTCAGTAATTCGATATTTTCTTTTAGCAAATGTTGTTTATTTAAGACGTGAAAGTGTTACATGAGAATTAGTTTTAGTTAACCTAGTTCGTCTTGGGCTGGCAAGAACGTAAACAGGCAGTTAAAATGATTGGTCAGTATCAGGGCCATACTTTCCTTGCGTGATCACCATGTGTAAACAACGCTATTTAATTATTGGTTTTTAAGTGGGGCTACACTGGCGTACGTGATGGATTTCTTGTAGTAAGAGACCACATGACCCATCTCGCGAGACTTGAAATGATGTTTTTGTAGCTTAAATACGCATTCTTAATATTCTTCTGGCTGAGTCGTTTTAACATCTTGAAGGAACAAGGTGTTTCTTTTTATTTGTTGCCAGATTGTTTGTTTTTCATCTGATTTTTGGATTCAATAATTTATTCTCCTGGAAACTCAACAAGCTGACTTTTTTTATTAAAAATTCTGAAAGATATTCATGGAAATTTATTCTGGAATTATTCGGAAACAAAAACTGTGATTCAATTGAGGAATTGTTGATATTCGTACATTGGACCACATCTGACGTCATCGCCTTCCATATTTGTGTGTCGTTGAGATTCGAACTTGGATTCTAATAGAACTATTTAGTGATAGGACTTGTGTTTTGTTTTCTTAGGATTAAATTTTGGATTATATTCACAAACCGTAAGTCCTATTTACCAATTTTTACATTGTTTTCTAGGGAAATAAATTATTTTGTTAAAATATACAAAGCTTGTTGGCTTTCACTCTTTTCTTTGTTACTGAGTACAAGCCCTTGTCACATTATATATATATATATATAAAGATATATATATATATATATATATATATATATATATATATATATATATATATATATATATATATATATATATATATCAATATCATGGCTGGTTTAAAGCAGAAAATAAGCAAAATAGCTATGACTATTACTATTGCAAGACCTTATGTAAATGTAAGTAACTGACGATGAAGAAAATGAATGTACCAAATGGGCCTGAAAAAAAAGTTGGATTGGTAGGAACGTTTCTTAAAAAATGCAATTTCTTTAATTTCTTATATTATCCATTTATTCCGAATGTCAAATTGACGAACTACGAGTATTCCGAATGGTCAATACTAAATATACTAACAATACACACACGCGCGCGCGCACACACACACACACACACACACACACACACAGACACAAACACACACACATCCGGAACAGAACAAATGTGAAAATTACTGGAAATAAAGGAGTCGATGCCTTTTAGAACCGCCAGTAGTGCTACAGGAAACATGGATGTTTATTTTATTTATTTAGCTTGTAGATTTTGCTTCAGAAAGAAAATATCAAATATTGCGACGAATGGTCTGACATTCTGAGTCAATTACCAGGGATAAGCACCAAACCCACAATAATAGGTTTTCCTGTGTTATAACAGTGTGTCCAAATGTTCAGCCTCCAAGTAAATTTTGATAGATATGATGTACAATATTTACGTGGAGTTGTGTAGCAATAGATATTGCATGCATCAGCAAAAGATTGTGTTGAAGGATGGGAAAATAACTTCGTTCATAAGCAAATTATAGCGTTAACAAACAAAAATTAAATGAAGTGAGTCAAACGCTACATTTCATGAAGTTGGGAGTTTTCTCTTTTCGTGGTCTGCTCAATTACCTGAGTGACCTACAATTGAATAATAGTAATATATTTATAATATTCGAAAATCAAGATTAATTCATATTTTAGTTACTTTTATACCCATGATTTATCGAGAGAGGGAGTACTGTGATACCCTCTGTCTGATCGTCTGTTCGCTGGTCTTTCACATAGATTACGTATGTGATAACCAGTTACAAGAGAAATATATATTCAAAATGTCCTCTCTTGGGTCTCCTGTGAGTGGATCGAAGGGAATATATACACAAACATTATAATTCCAGTGACACATTAACTAAATTTTTTCTCCAAACTTTTCACACGGATTATTGTGGTCTCTCACACGAAATATACAGCAAAACTGGAGTCACGACCCGTGCATCAACGACGGACAGGTGGTCTGGATGGAGGTGGGTGGGAGGTCGTGCAAATTGGTTCTAAAATTGCAGCGTTTTGACGTTTTTTAAATTCGGTTATATTCAAGTAGAATCTATACCCGACAGCAATAAAAAAAACTATTTAGAATGCATTAACATTGAGCTTTGTAGATATGTCAACTGATTCAAGTCGTTTCAAATATTGGAGATAATATACTTTTTTTCCGAACGATGGATGATCTGGACAAAGTTTGGTATGTAAATAATGAACGTTTCCATAGAATATTGGCCTTTCCGCCAGCTTACTTCTCCCCCTTCCCCCTCCCCACCCAGCAACCATTCAACCACCTTCCACAACACGTCTTTTCTTCAGCTCGCTGAAAGGCCTGAGATACTGCATGATCAGAATTTCTAATCTTTCAAGATGGACAGTAATATCAACGAGCTCCGTTTATCCGTAAATTTCTGAGAAATTAAATCACAAATGGAAAGGAAAAGAGATCCAGAATTATCTCAGTTAGGTGGATACCTGAAAAATCTGGGTGTTCCAGACAGGCACAAAATCCATTTGGTTTTTTATTCCCTGTACCTTGCTTTGCGTTATTGTGTATGAGGTATGTTTAATTTTGATGGGAAATGATCGTAAATTGTCTCGCCTAGAGAACTTACACAGATGCCCAACCGGCTTCTGCTCATGAGAACGAGTCAGGCACGGTAAAATTTAGACGATATACATGAAGCCGCTCATGTCGTTGTAAAGTAACGCTGCCGGATATAGAAGACAGGCTGTCTTGCTATCCTTTAAAAACTAGATCTTCACTTGATTGATCCCGCTCGAGCTTTAAACATGACATATATGCTATCAAATGTCAATCTTTCATTTAGTTTTCCAACAACAGTGTTCATTCTTCTCCCACATAAAGTCATAACAGGATTTGCCGGTCGCGTAATACTCTGTGTGTAACGTGATGTCGTTCGTGTACATCATTAATTTTTGAGGAGCTGCAATGGATCAGTACATGGCGGACTCTATGCCGTAAGGGTGCGGGTTTTAAAACTTGCCATCGGATCAGCCTGGATCGGCTACGGTAGCGTTATTGTGGGCCAGGCACGCTACGCCATTTGAATCGGCACTAAATAATTCAGTTGCATTGCTGTACCGTTAAATGCAAAACTAGACCAAGCTTTATATTTCTACTGAGGATATTTTCAAAGGGAAATAATCTTGAGAGATTTGTCTGTCTACTCTTATCAGAGTATTCTCCCTGTCATACACAAACAATGCAGATAGATCTCTAATTGTTTGTTTGACTGAGTTAGCCAGTCTCCCTACCCCTTGCACAAAATTCTGATACTGACTGACATTACAATATTCTCCAAGTGTCAAGGTGATAAAAAGTTGCTTCATACACCAATATGACTGGAAAAAGTTGAACTCATGATATCTATTGAGTATGGGTGATTAATCCTGCCAGGTTAATTGTCGTGCGTGATAGATAACGATGCAGATAATGTTTATAATCCTTATGTAACTATTTTGAGACTGGAATGTCCTGCAGGACACAGGGTCAATCACCATATGATGACACCTTTATTTTGTACCAGGGTAAACCAGCTTCCAGGATTACACTGTCAAGGAATAACTGGCAACAAAAGTGTATAAATTGCTGTGAATGTTTGTGCCAATCCGGTGTTCATCAGGAAACAAGAAGCAATTGGGAACTATAGAGTTTTAAAGATGGAAATTGTAAGGGTTGTGAGATGTATTTTATTTTTATTTTTTTTTTTATAACTAACTTATTTGCTTCTGATGTAAATCAAGAATATCATAAACTGCTCTGCATCCTAGCGTCGTTGTAAATTGTTGGTAATAAAACTGTAAGCATTTATAGTCTGTAAATATTTGTACTTTCTTTTTCCATGCTTGGTCTGATTTTTTTTTTCTTTTAATTTTTAGGTAGTAGTTTGCTTTCAGGCAATTTATGAAACTTACAGTTTCGATCAATCCATGTACCATTGTATTTTTTGATCCAGCAAAGTTATTTCGGTATTTTATCAAATTTGCAGTACATACGTACAATGTTTCCAAAATATATTAATAATAGTTTTTTCTTGTTGTCTTTTCCACTCAACTGCGAATGAGGATCGGATACATATCCACCCCAACTCTCCATTCCTACATTTTCTTTTACTTGCTACTGGATGCGGGATTTCCGTTTCAGGGAGGGGAAACGCTTGGCAACCTCACAGCGTTTTAGGTTATTGTAATTTAGTTGATAAGATTTTACAGCGTTAGATCCGGTTATTATAAAACAGTTATTTTTGGTGATTGAAATACCTCCGATCAGTAGAGGAACTGTAAATATCAAGATTCGTGTTAGGTTCGTGTATTTTTAAGGGATATTGAGGAATACTGTGTCATTGCAGCAGAACAGCCCAATTTGGATCATTTTGGCGGGGCCCCCTGCTCCTCAAGCGCCCCCCCCCCCCCGTAAGCACGGCATTTGGCAATAAACTGTTAAACAAGTTTTATGTGATATTGAACTTAAAATGTTCTTCCGTCGCTTTAAAATTACTACTCTATGGATATATTTGTAAAAATTACAAACGCGCGGTGCCCCCGTGAGCGCGGGACCGATTGGGCCAAATCGGTTCAATCATCCTAAGGCCGGCCCTGCCTTGCTGTATAATAAAAAACCATTACAAAATTGGTATTTCATTTACAGTACAGCTATAAGCATTGCTTGATTCTATGATTGAAAAAGCCAGTGTAAGGTAGTGGTCATTCTAAAGTCTGCAAACATTCGTCAATATAAAGTCTGATTTATTAGGATATATCAAATAACAAGAGAAAGGACAAGTCAGTTATATAAACGTTACGAAAAATTTCGGGGATGGGAATATAAAGAAAAACAAAATATACAAAAAGAAAACAAAAGATATGATATTATACGCTTCAAAACTGATGTAAACATGGTTAAATTTCAGCAGCCTTCTCTTAAAGCATTTAAAGTTCTTAAATAATGCTTTACGCTTATCTTAACAACTCCAAACATGTGGAACAAATGCCCATTGCGAACAAAGATAAACCTATATAACTTTGCAATTATGTTTTAAGTAATCTAATTTATTTATATGTGACTGAGCTTAACGTAAATCCTATTATACGTCATGCCACTCTGACTTACAAAAAACTAAAAATGAGCATGTTCTATTGGTTATTGGCGACACATGTCAATATCTATCTTTTATACTCTTACTTATGTCCTGTATTAGGAAGATTTTTAATGGTACATTGGTTCGGTCATTCTGATATCTGCAGTTTTATACACCCACTTCAGTTAAAAATACTGCGAAGTCAGTAGTGAATAGGTGTACCCTAGCGACAATGGGACTTCTATGTTAAATTTGGTCGTTTGCACTCTGGCGACAAGGGGAATTAAACGTGGGGAATTTAACATTAGGAATGTATAGTGGCAATGTATTTCGGCTTGTCTAGCGACAAGGGGAATTGAACAGGGGTAACGTCACGGTACTGAATACTGGCAACATAGAGACATAGACATAGAGATGTGGTTAGAGACAGGGTTGGAGACATAGACAGAGACAGACATATGACACAAACATAGACTTATGAACATATATCTATCACACAAAAAATCGACAAAAAATGTGTTAGGCAAGAGAAAATAGATATCTTCTCTAGGCAATGTGGTCTTGAAAAGGGCCTTTGGTTTTTTGTTTTTTTTTTTTGTTAACACCCTTCAGTTAACATAGAGGGCATCTCACAAGTTTTCTTCTCTTACTCAAACTTCGTCTGACCTCTGGGCCGTAGATTGAGACTCTCTTCGGACAGCATTGCCTCTACACATAGATCCTTCGTTTCCAAAGGGCTGTATCAGTCATTTGGGTAATTGCCCATGATGAATTCACATACATGGAATAGTCCGGGTTGAACAGCATCGACGATAGGAGGGTAGACGATTCTACGTTAGTCCACATCTTGTGACGAGAACAGGTGAATGGACTGTAGTGTACCGCGGTTATTTATAGTGGAAGAGCGGATCGAAAAGGATTGAGTTCTTTCACCAATCCTTACACGTGTTACAAAATTCAGTCATAGTGCGGAGTCTGTCTTCCAACCCGAAGAGAGCTGCCTGTGACGTCACAATCTCTATATACGTGCGTTAGGGTCTGTGCACAATGAATCAATGCGACAGGGTTAGCAGCAGAGAGGGTGAACCCTACAACTTTTTGGCTTAATTGTAGAGACCTTATTTTTGAAATTAAAGGGTTCCTACGAGGGCTGAAAAAAAAGTTGTTGTCTTAATAATGAAAACTTCTCTAATTGATCATATTTTTTCTGATTTTTTCACAATCTGGTCACTTAATTTTTTGTCGTTCAGCTCTACTGCTGCTATGATTTTTATCCAAAAATTATATCAAGTCCGTTGCGATATCTTGACCTAGGATCATGTAAATTTATCGTTACAAAACCAAAGGGAGCAGCTTGTGCTTTTGAAAAGAAATTTTTAAATTTGTTCATATCCATGTCGCCTGAACACCAAGTATAATAAATATTTTGCAGCGTATGATTATCTACTCCGTTGAACACAACCAAAACGTTACAATTATCTCTGATTACTTTTGGAATTTGTGTGATACATGAATAAGATACAAGGAGTTTTTTTCTACAATTAAATAATAAAATATATTATAATGAACAAATGTAAATGGTTGTTAAAGACTTCTGCAATCTGCAATAGACGATGTCGAGGAGAATACTGTTCTCAGCATAATCAGTTAATAAAAAAATCTCCTGGTTTGCAAATCTGCATTAAATGCGGATTGGCGTCTCGAGCTGTTATATGCGCCAAATGTGGCGGTAACAGATATAGCGAATTAATACATTATTATCAACACAGAAATCTACTGCGAGGTCTTATCAAAGACAATCCTCCCACCGCGTATGAGTATTTAAACAATTACTTTAAAGTACTTCCTGCAGCGATCGATCAAAAAATAATAGATCAACAAGAACAACAAAAAATACAGAATGAAGAAGAACTCAGAATGATCGACGAAGCAAAACGAATAAAAGAGATCTGTAAAAAATTAGGATGCACTCCAGAGAGTTACATCGCGAGACTGAAAAAAAAAATGTACAATAAGAGATAACTATGATGATTCTAGAATCACTGATGATTCCTCAGATAACAAACCATCAGATTAATAAAATCAAAAGTGGGTTGTGTTTACTTGATCTCCACATTTTCTATAATATTATTAATGAATGTGGAGATCAAGTAAAATGTTAACTAAGCCTCAGATTAATAATATCATGACACCACCTCAACATGGGTTTCTTCATGATCATTTTTAGCGTCTATGTCTCTTAACAAATACTGATTCACGTATTCTGCTGCTGTTGGTGGAGCGTCTTTATGAGACATATACTTCGGTTTTCTTTTATCATAATATAGCAACATCACTCTGTATCTGTTACCTCCACACGCTGTACATATTTGAATCGCTCCTCGCACTCCATTACCACATCGCAAGCACGGTCTATTTCCTCTCGATCCTGTTCTGATCATATGGCTGTGATGGCCGCAGTATTCTTCTCGGCACGACTTCCCGCATGTCCGAGTCGACCCTTGAACTATCCAACGACAATTATTGGGTCCTGTCTGAAATGGCATTACTATATAATAAAAATATTTTAATTATTTTTCAATTAGAAGTATATTCTGTATATTATATAATCATAGATATGACAGAACATACAACATCATTACATGACAAAAATAATTCGTGGGAATCAACGTCCATCGAAGATGTTAGGTTTTATAGCACAAAATATGACGCCGTCGAGAGTCTAAACGTATACTATGAACTATTAGACGGCGATGACGATAAAATCAACCTCGATGATGTTTATATGCAGAGAATAATTATTCAATATTTTAATAAATTTTATGTGTTCTCAGACGATGATGAATTTGACAGGTTTGCTAGTAACTTCATCGATAAATCTTCGGTGACCGAAATTATTCCAAAATTCAGACTCAGATATCCGGTCTTCGATCTCGATACTAAGTATGTGCGTAGGGTAGTTGAGTATCTACATAGCGACCGCATCGACATCGAACCGACAGATGAACGAATCAACATCGATGACATCATCGACTGCTTCGCTACATTATGTTCTTGTGATCGCAAAAAGGTATTATTGTCTGAAACTAACAGCGGCTATCACGTTCTCGTTAAATCAACGCCGGTGACATTTAATCAGCAACGGGGATTAACGAATTACGCCGCAGATAAGAAGAATCCAATGTGGAATGTTGATCGACAAGCTGGTCTTCATAGTATTAAGCTGAACAACACGCGATCACACAAACCGGGTAAACAAACGTTATGTAAAAAACTAATATCGCATAACGATTATTTATCCGCTAGTGAATTACTCGTATACCCGACCTCTATTCAGCCTTATCGTGTTGAAATTAAAATCCCCGATAATGAAACAAATGGAAATGCTAGCATTTCTTGTGAGGAAATTCCACCAGCGGATATAGTTAGTATATCTACGCTACTTACTGGCAAACCCGATCAGCTTATCAGTGTCGTTGGTGTTACCGGAAATAGATTTATTATATCTAGAGAGCCTGGACATAGATGCAATATCTGCGAACGACGACACGGATATAACGAGATACATGGCTATATCGAGGAGAAGTGCGATAACTGTCTCGTGTATATCAACGATAATTATTATTCGATTTGCTGTCCTAGATCAACTGGAAAACAATTACACCTACCAAGAAACGTCATTGATGATTCTATAAACGCTGAATCATCGGATATCAAAAAAGATAAAAGATATATAAAGTATCTGATCAACGCGAGACGTAGATTTCGTTACCCCGGATATCTAATTACCAGAAACGCCGATTACACATACACGGCATTACCAACACACGAATCAGGGCCTGGTTGTAAAGTAATACCTGACTCTGATTACATCGATGGGTCTGCATGTGGAATGGGGAAATCCGAAGCAGCTTGGAAATCGTTAAACGATAATCAGTCTGTGCTCGCATTATCGTACAGAAAGACATTTACCGAGAAAATCAAATCCGATTACAATATTGAATCCTACATGGACATCGATGGTTGTATTACATTTAAACCAGAAGATTCTCGTCGGGTTGTCGTGCAATGGGAATCTCTACATAGGATCCGTGGAGTCCCAGACGTGATTATTGTCGATGAATGGCATGGAATCCGCAGACAGCAATTCCACTCAGCGAAACACAGCAAAGATCGATGGAATAAATTTATAGGATTAGCGACGATATGCAAACGGTTAATCGTTCTCGACGCAGATGCTAACGATGACGATCTAATATTATTCCGCGATAAGCTAGGACGCTCATCTATGAAATTTATCATTAACGATTACAAACCCGATCACGATAAGAAATTCTATATCGAATTCTCTCACAGGAATAATCTGACCTCGCTTCTAGAACGATTAAAAGGAAACATTAATGTTTCTAAGATCGCCATATTTACACACAACAAACAAAGGACCGATTACTCCGTTGAGAGTTTAGCTAAACTCATTCAGCATCTGGGATATCGTGTTAGATATTATCACGCAGATACAGATCCTGCCCAGAAGAAGTCTGACTTTAGCGACATCAATCACGCCTTCGACGACATCGATGTTGTTATCAGCAACCACGCACTCGAAGCTGGAGTCAGTATCGTCGATGATCGATTCAATTCCATGTACATATTCTCGGAAGAATTAGGATCTGTTGAAGCGACTAAGCAGGCCATCCACAGATTCCGCTGTGTCAATGAGATTCATTATTCATCAACGAGAAAACGACGCACATGTAAACTACCGATATATCGTGAAGGTATCGAAAAGGTTATCGTAGATCGTGAAAGACTGATCGATAACGACACGAAATTATATAGAATTCCTAACGCCGAAGATCTACATACTGGGTTTGGTTACGCTTATATCAGTGACATTATCGACGAGAATAATTCCATCAGATACTTCACACCTCGATTGATTGATGCGATGAAAAATACCGGCTATGAAATAATAGAACCACCTGTAGATGATTACGAAACGTGGTTGAGAAAAACATCATCAAAAGATTCTGATAATGGAAACACGAGTGTTTCTAAAATCGATTATGATAACGATCCTAATGTCGATGAATTTCTAAAGACGTCGACAGGTGATAGAATAAAACAACCACTACCTGAGTCTGAAATCACTGACGATGATTCTATCTTAATCATTAATGAAGATTTTCCGCAGTATTACAAATACGATCCAAATACGAATCTAGAACCATATCAAGCAAAGAAGTTATTTCTTAGTTACATGTTCCAATGTGATATTGGTTTATTGCCAGCCCCGCAGATAGAGTATTTATATAAAAACTCAACACAGATAAGACGAGCTCAGCGAATCATCGTTGATAAATTTAATAACGGCAGTGCGACCGCGAAAGAAGTATTTAGATCAGATAAAATTAGTCCTAAAGAAAAATTAACGATAATAAGAAAATTTCTAAACGCGTTGAATTTACCTGATATCGCGTCTGACGATATAATGACAACGACGATACCGATATCAGGACCAGACCTCAGATTGTATATCGAGAATATGATCAACGATTCTGATATCATACACGATTATAATAATTTAATCGCTAACTGGTCAAGCATTTTTCCTGAAACGAGAATCTGGTCTAATAAATTAACCGTCAAGAACATCCTTGAAAAGATCAAAGCGATATATAAAGGTTTTGGAGCATCATTAACTACAGACAACAAAAACAACACAACAAGATCAGACTATACACTTACTTATCCTACATGGCCTAAATCAGACTTTATTGATGATCCTCGTTGGATGAACTTTATTAATTCGCGACAAGAATATCCTGGCGGTAATGACATCATCGCGGTAGATCAACGCACCACTATGTTGAAGTTTCACGTATGGAGCGTTAATGGGTGGTTTAATAATTAACAGATTATCTCATGGTGTATCATTAAATTACTTGATCTCCACATTTTCTATAATAATATTAATAAATGTGGAGATCAAGTAAATCATGTTAACGGAAACTAAGTTTCTCTACTATCAGATTATCTCAGAGTGTATCATAAAATAATTCTTTATTAATAATAATCATGAAAGGAAAGATCATATTATTTACGGGTACCGAGCAATACGATACTGCGATGAAAATAACAAACGATAATAAAGGATCAATAGTCGCGAAAAATGGTATCAGATTTGCTAATATCCGTGAGCAAGTAATAGTGGTTTCTCAAAAAAATCAATAAACGACGTAACAACAACGACTCGTAGAAAACAAGTACATGATCGTTTGCGAAGAAAATTAGCTAAGAGAACAGTATCATTCAACTAGAATTATAATATTATTATTATTATAATGACCAACACGAATAATGATATACTCGTTTATAATATTATACGCAACAACAGCGAATATTTTTATGATAAAATGATTGTTGATGAACACGGTAACGAGTACTATATGCCACCAAGAAATGAAGTTTCTGGAGACATCGAACTAACTTTCAGAGTGATCAATAATGAGCAATGCCTCGAGTAATTACTAATGGTAATACTAGGGATATAAAAAGGCTGAGATATTTTAATTTAACATTAATTAATTATTTTTTTTTTTTTTATATTTCATATAATATAATGCCCAGAACAGCCGTTATTGATACCGTTGATGAGCATAACATATTTTGTTTAAGGAACAAGCTATCGGCCCATCAGATAGCTAAGCAATACAAAATCGGCACAGCAAGAGTCTATGATATCTGGAAGAGATACATTGATGTTCATGTTGTTAATGAAACCTCAGCTAATCAAACAGAACATCACAGGCATTATGATGAAGTAGATAACCTCGAGAATGTCGATCAGAAAACTAAGATAGATAACCTCGAAGATGTAATCGAGTAGCAGAAAAGCAACATAGATAACCTCGAGTATGTTATCGAGCAGTATAAAAACAAAATAGATAACATCGAGGATATAATCGAGCAGCAGAAAAACAAAATAGATAAACTCGAGTATACGATTAATGATCACAATAAGATTGTTGTTGATTATAAACATAAAATCGATGATCAGTTAAAATTAATAACAAACTTGAAATATGAACAGAAGATAGATAAAGATAAAATATCCGATCTCATTGTGACAAATTATCGATTAACTATGACCGCAGCTAAATACCATATGCAGCGATAATAATAATATCCATCAACCAATACAGATATTTAGTCCATGATCGGCAATCTCGACATCGTTGATTTTCTCCGTGCTTGATAAAGCTATTATTGCAGTTAACACAATGCCTGTGCGGAGTTGAATAATCATCGCAGTAAATATTATCGCAATAACTCATCGATGACTGATAATATACTTCAAATTTGACAACATCGAGTATAATGGTTACCTGTAATTGTTAACATAATTACTTGATCTCCACATTTATTAATATTATTATAGAAAATGTGGAGATCAAGTAATTTAATGATATAATGTTGTTTTGTTAATCTGATGGTTCGTGATGGCGATTTATCTCTATTGCCTTCTTTGACGACGTCTCTTATTCTTCCGATAACTCGCTGGTCTACCCAGATCGCTTTTTATTATTATATTATTTCCGTGAGAGACTCTGTCTATAGAAACTTCGTTTTTGAATATATCGGTGATACGATTATTACAAATATCATCGACGTCTTTCTTTGCTAGAATTTCCTTATCGTTAAGAGGACGTCCAAGATATTCAACTATATCAGATTCTGTCATTCGTAGTAGATTAAATCTCCACCGGAATTCGATTGAATACAATTTCATTACTTGATCAAACAACCACTGCGATATATTAGACTCGATACCAATAATCGGGACTATCTCATTATCGATCACTCTGAAAGTTAATTTGGTGTCTCGCGGTGGTATATAATACTCGTTACCGTGTTCATCAACAACCATTTTATTTTGAAAATATTTAGTGTCGGTACATAGGATAAACATAACACGCGCATCATTATACGTGTTAATAGAATTATTATCTGAGAGAATCTTTCCGATTTTGTAGATATCGACGATATAATTATCTAGTGTGTAGCAGGTTGATCTTCTAGCTTGAATCTCTTTATCGTTAAGAGGACGTCCGAGATAATTAATTACCTCATCTTCTGGTAGGTGTATTATTTTAAATCTTCTTAGTAGCTCACATCGGAACCAGTCTATGATATTATTGACCAACCGCGGTGATATGTTTGATTCTTTACCAACAAACGGAACTATCTCATTATCGATCACTCTGAAAGTTAGTTCGATGTCTCCAGAAACTATTACTTGCTCACGGATATTAGCAAATCTGATACCATTTTTCGCGACTATTGATCCTTTATTATCGTTTATTATTTTCATCGCAGTATCGTATTGCTCGGTACCCGTAAATAATATGATCTTTCCTTTCATGATTATTATTAATAAAGAATTATTTTATGTTTTATTATAAATTTGATGATATAATCGCTAATGATTCTAGAAGCGATCCTTCTTAGGCCAACCATGATTTACTTGATCTCCACATTTATTAATATTATTATAGAAAATGTGGAGATCAAGTAAATTTAATGATACACTCTGAGATAATCTGATAGTAGAGAAACTTAGTTTCCGTTAACATGATTTACTTGATCTCCACATTTATTAATATTATTATAGAAAATGTGGAGATCAAGTAATTTAATGATACACCATGAGATAATCTGTTAATTATTAAACCACCCATTAACGCTCCATACGTGAAACTTCAACATAGTGGTGCGTTGATCTACCGCGATGATGTCATTACCGCCAGGATATTCTTGTCGCGAATTAATAAAGTTCATCCAACGAGGATCATCAATAAAGTCTGATTTAGGCCATGTAGGATAAGTAAGTGTATAGTCTGATCTTGTTGTGTTGTTTTTGTTGTCTGTAGTTAATGATGCTCCAAAACCTTTATATATCGCTTTGATCTTTTCAAGGATGTTCTTGACGGTTAATTTATTAGACCAGATTCTCGTTTCAGGAAAAATGCTTGACCAGTTAGCGATTAAATTATTATAATCGTGTATGATATCAGAATCGTTGATCATATTCTCGATATACAATCTGAGGTCTGGTCCTGATATCGGTATCGTCGTTGTCATTATATCGTCAGACGCGATATCAGGTAAATTCAACGCGTTTAGAAATTTTCTTATTATCGTTAATTTTTCTTTAGGACTAATTTTATCTGATCTAAATACTTCTTTCGCGGTCGCACTGCCGTTATTAAATTTATCAACGATGATTCGCTGAGCTCGTCTTATCTGTGTTGAGTTTTTATATAAATACTCTATCTGCGGGGCTGGCAATAAACCAATATCACATTGGAACATGTAACTAAGAAATAACTTCTTTGCTTGATATGGTTCTAGATTCGTATTTGGATCGTATTTGTAATACTGCGGAAAATCTTCATTAATGATTAAGATAGAATCATCGTCAGTGATTTCAGACTCAGGTAGTGGTTGTTTTATTCTATCACCTGTCGACGTCTTTAGAAATTCATCGACATTAGGATCGTTATCATAATCGATTTTAGAAACACTCGTGTTTCCATTATCAGAATCTTTTGATGATGTTTTTCTCAACCACGTTTCGTAATCATCTACAGGTGGTTCTATTATTTCATAGCCGGTATTTTTCATCGCATCAATCAATCGAGGTGTGAAGTATCTGATGGAATTATTCTCGTCGATAATGTCACTGATATAAGCGTAACCAAACCCAGTATGTAGATCTTCGGCGTTAGGAATTCTATATAATTTCGTGTCGTTATCGATCAGTCTTTCACGATCTACGATAACCTTTTCGATACCTTCACGATATATCGGTAGTTTACATGTGCGTCGTTTTCTCGTTGATGAATAATGAATCTCATTGACACAGCGGAATCTGTGGATGGCCTGCTTAGTCGCTTCAACAGATCCTAATTCTTCCGAGAATATGTACATGGAATTGAATCGATCATCGACGATACTGACTCCAGCTTCGAGTGCGTGGTTGCTGATAACAACATCGATGTCGTCGAAGGCGTGATTGATGTCGCTAAAGTCAGACTTCTTCTGGGCAGGATCTGTATCTGCGTGATAATATCTAACACGATATCCCAGATGCTGAATGAGTTTAGCTAAACTCTCAACGGAGTAATCGGTCCTTTGTTTGTTGTGTGTAAATATGGCGATCTTAGAAACATTAATGTTTCCTTTTAATCGTTCTAGAAGCGAGGTCAGATTATTCCTGTGAGAGAATTCGATATAGAATTTCTTATCGTGATCGGGTTTGTAATCGTTAATGATAAATTTCATAGATGAGCGTCCTAGCTTATCGCGGAATAATATTAGATCGTCATCGTTAGCATCTGCGTCGAGAACGATTAACCGTTTGCATATCGTCGCTAATCCTATAAATTTATTCCATCGATCTTTGCTGTGTTTCGCTGAGTGGAATTGCTGTCTGCGGATTCCATGCCATTCATCGACAATAATCACGTCTGGGACTCCACGGATCCTATGTAGAGATTCCCATTGCACGACAACCCGACGAGAATCTTCTGGTTTAAATGTAATACAACCATCGATGTCCATGTAGGATTCAATATTGTAATCGGATTTGATTTTCTCGGTAAATGTCTTTCTGTACGATAATGCGAGCACAGACTGATTATCGTTTAACGATTTCCAAGCTGCTTCGGATTTCCCCATTCCACATGCAGACCCATCGATGTAATCAGAGTCAGGTATTACTTTACAACCAGGCCCTGATTCGTGTGTTGGTAATGCCGTGTATGTGTAATCGGCGTTTCTGGTAATTAGATATCCGGGGTAACGAAATCTACGTCTCGCGTTGATCAGATACTTTATATATCTTTTATCTTTTTTGATATCCGATGATTCAGCGTTTATAGAATCATCAATGACGTTTCTTGGTAGGTGTAATTGTTTTCCAGTTGATCTAGGACAGCAAATCGAATAATAATTATCGTTGATATACACGAGACAGTTATCGCACTTCTCCTCGATATAGCCATGTATCTCGTTATATCCGTGT